>JAAVUH010000345.1:0-34058 GCA_014899045.1 Fusarium palustre
AGGGGGGTCAATATTGTCTCTCGTAGGTGAAGTAAAATCCCCAACCAGCTTACATTTACTGTACATAATGCCCCAAACTTTTTGCTTCAACGGTGAGGACATGGACAAAAAAGGCCAAAGCTCCCGCAGCTCTCCGCGCACAAAGTATCTCGTGGCTTCACAATTGGTTGACCAAAGCTAAGAGAATGGAGTCTAGGCCCAGTCGAAATTGGGTAAGAGTGGATGCAATAAGGTTGACCATGCTTAGTCTCGACACTATCTAACTTATGCGTCGGTCGATCCTGTATTGATATAATGCTTGACACAACCAACTATAGCAGTTATGTAGACACTGAATCAGAGAATAAAGATAAGAATAGATGGTTACGAGAGTCTGCGTAACCCACTGACATACGCCTCTCCCGTTATGTCATTCAGTGAGTGAATTCCATATAAGCAAGCCTTGATATGTCAAGCACCCATCGTTTTTTGCTTCCTCCACGTGGCCTTGGTAGTGGATAAGAAACCTGCTTAGTTGGTTACCCTACACTGGTACCCGAGACATGACAGCGCAAACATGAGGTCAACATCTTGACGGCTCCTCCACCATGTAAATCATGCTGATGCACAATATTGTGGTTCTTCGGACCTCCAACTCCTCTCTCACTAACTAACTCCATGTGCCGCAGTTTGGTGGAGTACCGCATCATAATACCCCGCTTGGTTGCTTGATGACAGTTAATAGTGAAATCATAAGCGTGTTAGGCTATAAATCACACGCACGTTAGAGTATAGATCAAAGTACATGTTTAATTAGTCTGATGAACAAATATTAGCTTAAAGCTCGAGTTGTATAAAAAATCAAACTCCATTGAGTAAATATCGTACAGCTTGTATTCAACTGCATATTACCATGTCTTATCACGTCCCCTCATCATGACTAGTGCAACATGGTGGAGAACAGAATAGAACAGTCTATCAATTCAACCTCTTAAGCCAGACAAGGCAAATCAGCCTCGCCAGAGCCTTCATATGTGATGAAGAGCATTCCAAACACCAACTCAACAAATAACATAAACACATGAGAACCGATCAAATTGCCTCTTAACAAGATCCCGTCATCTTCATTTTCGCCGTTTCCTAGCCCCTAACTATCGACATATCTAAGCTTGTCTCACACCGTAACTTCACCCACTACGACTCGCCTCACACTCAGCTCCGGCAACCATGGGCAGCGCAGATACTCTCCCATTCTGGAATTACAATATCCCAGAGGATCAGAGAACAGACGAGTGCCCTGAGTTTCTTCTCACTGTCCACGAAAAGGATAAGGGCATTCTCTCCACGCCAGACGAAGAATACCACATCTCAACTTGGGACGAGGTCCGCGACATCATCCAGGCAAACCGCCTGGAACTCTTCAAACGTGTGCCTTCAGAGCTCCGCCGCTATAAGCAGTTTACATTTCATCTCAAGAAAACACACGGCAGTATCGCTAACTTCCTCCTTGAGCATCGTCTTAAGTGGACGTCACCTGTGAAACCACGCGGAGCACCCTTTGAGTTTGAGGATGACTACAGGATCTTATGGAACGATGCTCCATATGGCATAGATCCGAGAATTGCGCATCTTGTGGTCTGGACAAAGTTTGATCTTGGGGAGGATCCTGCAACGGGCGATTTGACAGACAGGGCGAGGAAGGAGATTGATGGTTTCGTGACAAGAACGTTTCGAGCACATGTCCCAGAAGAAAATGTACGCCTTGTCTGTTGCCAATGTTCCTCTGTTTTTGAAGCTTATGGTTATAGGTACTCTGGTTCAGAAACTGGCAGGGTCTGCAGTCAGTGAACGCCATTCAGCATCTACATGTGATGCTCTTCAACCCAGATCCCGACTTTGTCCGGAAAATCACAAAAGGCGATATTCCTCGAGCAGGAATGGAAGTGAGCAAGTAAGTATGACTTGGCGCTGAGAGCTTCACCAAAAGTGCTTTATATGCGGTGGGTTGCAAAAAGGTATGCCTAAATGTTGAATAGGCTATACACTTTATCAATGATATCTTGCGTTATGTACAACATGCGCAAACTGTTGAAAGAAACCTATGGCTAGTTCAAAATACCATACCAGGTAGAACGTGACCCAAACATCCTATTCATACATTGTCGACTTTTGTTTTCCCCTTTGCTTCTGACTTGTGTCGAAGACAGTTGTTGATCTGTGTTACGGTTTACCGTCATGGCTCTTGGTAGCACTTGATTTTGCACTGCCTGAACCCGCAACCCTGTTTCTGGTATCGTCAAACCTCACATCCTTGGTCTTTGATACCTCGATCTTAACATCCTCGGTCCTGACTGTCAACTCAACACAAGCAGCTTCAGCAAGTGGCACAGCTGTGGGCTTCTCGAGGCCAATGCGAATGATCTCCCCATAGAAGTCATCTCGCTTGGTTCTCAATTCCCTGGCAATGTGGAAAGCCAGACTAGCCGCCAAAGCCTCCAGTGTTTCGAATGAGGATTCTGACATGGCCTGTACGAGTAGGCGTCAGTGCATGGGTTATTGATCACTTGAAGTTTACTCACGTCAACGATAATGTTCTCTATGACGGCGTAGTCGTCATGGGCTGTCTGATACTCATCGATTTTGATGTTTGTGATAACAACTTGCTTGGCGTTTCGCTCATTGCTGTTGACGCCGATGAGCGTAGGCACCCTGATCCCTTCCAGACCCAATTCCAGGCTTCGCGCCGTAATGGCCGAGTCAACGAAGAGACAAGAGCCGGTGAGCCTGATGGCACTTCCCATCAACGAAGCCTTGGGGAGTACCAGAGAGACTGATAGGCGTCTGATGAGGCTGGTCTCCAGGAAAGATTTTGTCTGTTCAGCAGAAGGTTCCTTCACACCAGTGTACTGAAAACCAGTGAGGTCGACCCAAAGCCTGTTCAAGACGTCACTCAGAGACAAGGCTGACTTTGGCAGCTTTTCCAAAGTACTGAGGATAGACTTGCTCAGGAGGCCATAATGAACAGTATCTGAATCGACCTTGTCATCTGCTGAGGATGAGGGGAACGCATGTGTCAGTGAGACCTCTGCAGATATAAGCAAAGGCTGCTGCTTTGATCCTCGACCCCAGGCATCCTTTGGTCCTTGGATCGTTGTCTGGAGGTTTCGCACACGGACAACAGCGATGGGATCACCCTCAGCATTGGAGAGTCGCCGCGAGGAGACGAGAGGAGTTCCTTTGCCCATGGCTGACGATATGATATGACTCTATTGGTTGTGAGCGAATTGGCGACAAGTGGCTTGTAGTCGGTAACGACGCGACACGAGACGACGTACAAGTCTTGTAGTTATAGAAGCGCAACAGATTTATGTCGGTTTGGCGAAAGTCTCTATTGGTGGTTGTTTGTTTAGTTGTTGATTCCGGAGTACAGAATTAGGTCATTTGTGCGACTCTGTGTGAAGCTAGAATGACGAACAGCGGCGGGGCAAACCTCATCCAAAACTATCTCTAGAACCTGACAACAAAGTAACATCACCAGCGCTTGTCATACAATGTCACTGATTAGCACACACGATTTGATATGTAAGCCATAGAACATTCATTTAACGACGTCACTCAAGTTGTAGCGTAGGTATTGAAATACTTTTGAATGGATATTTCAGACGAGTATTGTGCAAGCACGAAACCATCATCCTCATACAATGATCTACATCTGACTACAACTGACAACGAACGCAATAGTAGGAAATTGAAAATCTATAACATCAACCTGGTGCCTTAATATCTAGCATCACAATATTAAAATTGCCTTTTTTCGTTCCTACATGTTGTCGCTCTAGACTGATGCGAGAGATCTCAAGCCACGTGACATACCAACAAATAGCCAACTACCCTACACACATCTACTGGACTTACATCCAACATCCCATGAAAACTAGACTTTTTGACACAGATATCACCAGTGTTCCTCGAGAACCAGAGAACCAGCGTCACTACTTACAGTTTATTGTTTTATGACATGATGCTGACAGATTAGAAGAGACAATGGCGGCCACGGAGCATGATAAGTTACCCAGTGTAAGTAGTCAAATAGTCGGAAGTTTATCCATGAAGCATTAGGATAAATCCACTGATATACGCAGAGTTTGAAACTAGATACAAATCTCAAACGGTCTGTCACCGATATATCACCAACTCGACTTCAGGGAGCCACCCGTGACAGCATCCTTCCCGCGGTTCGCACCATCCTCATCCTCTCACCCACCACAGCGGTTCTTAGGATCAGCGTTCCGTCGTTCGGGCCTTGGAGTCTAGGACCAGGGTGTCAAACGTGTATTGGGGCTGCTTTTGTTATGCAATTACACATGCATCTGTATTTGGCCCAAGCCAGCCCTGTCTCGCCTCCCAATCTGTAGCCCTGTGCTGCTCGCAAGGTTTCGAGTCCCGTTCGGACCAAGTGGTCGTATGAGGAAGCTCAGGTGCTCCTAAAATCACGCAGCGCCGCGTGTTGAAGTCGCATTTCCAATGGAGAAAAGAAGAAGAGAGGTGTTCGGTTCCAGAACATCGGGTTAACACTTGTATCCGTTCGGAAGACCTATCTGCATAAGGCAACTGCAAATGTCTGTCAGTATTGCGGATAAGATGCATGTACAGCCTTGGGGTGATCCTCAGGGTCCGTGGTCTTAACCTACGGTCGTATCGTCAATGTGCCCACTGTTCAAGCTGTTTGCTTATCTATCTTGGTTAGTTAACAGCAGGACCACAATCGCTAAGCTACGCGGTTGAAACACAGACGACAACGACTGCGATGACGAGGCCCTGATAGTGGAGTTACCAAATAGGAAGAGATGAAACGCGACGACGTAGCCGGACGAAGTCTCCAAGCTTGTCCTTGCATCCTCGGAAACGCGGTAAACCAGCACCATTATCAACTTCCAGAGTTCAACAAAGGTAAATCTCCATTTCGACCGACAGCTGTCAACGATAGGTCTCCAAAAGGCCGTGTTAGCACCTTGCAACCCATCAGGTTGCATTGGACTGATGCTACCACAACGATCAATAATGAAGATCATATTGCTGCGGCTCTCTCGCCGGACCTCTCGGCAGAATCCGCATACGATGCAACCCGACGATTTCCAGCACAAATGGAATCCCCCGCCGCTACGGCGAGGAGTAGCAACACCAGCTAACTACATGCTACTCCGTAGGATTCGTGTCAATAGTCCCTGAGTGTACGGACGACCCTGGCTCACGACGGCGGACTTGTCCAGATTTGTATATAGCAATCTGGAAGAACCGTAACGAAGCTAGACAAAGCAAAAAGCCTCTCAAGTCTTTAGCTGACTGGGCCGCCGCGCAAAAAGCACAGAAAGCCAACACTGACACTCAAGTTTAATCATCCTTCGGTTTTATGTGCCAAAAATAGTTAGCTTCCCTCCCGAAAAGGGCTCACCAAGCTACCTAGCTGGATATGCGAGTCAATTCAGGCTCAGATCATCAGATGGCTTGGCTAAGACAGAAGCTATGCTGTGGGTTTGAGGACCGTGTCATGGGCAGCTTCGCTGTTAATAGAATCAAGTTAACCAAGGTCAGTGCAGCCTGGTAGGCTGGTCGGTTTCAGTTTCGTGCGCATTTCGCGCGTTTCATCTTTTATCATGTTTTAGTCCGGAATATTCTATTCCGCGTTCCACATGCAACCTCAATTGCACTTTGCTTTGTACCCAACTGACTGCGTGCAACAAACTTGTCGTCTTTACAACGAGAAGCTCCAAAAAGGGTCTAGACTATTCATCCGGCTCGGAGAGTGCGAAAAAAGGATAATGGCCACACGCACATCCTGGACTGAATGGCTGACCGGTATGGATAACCATCTCTTGAACCAATATGGCCGAAATTTCCAATCCGAGTATTAAGTACCTCTTGCTGTGCCACTCCGGCTAATACATGCGGCATTACCCACATCTCGAATTCTGTGAGAGATGGGTTGCAGAAGCAACAAGATGCAACAGTTCCGAATCAGAAACGACCTTGCGAATTGCATATGTTGGGCGTAGACCGGTGATGGTCCGTAGTTGCCAAGAAAACTTCCTTCTGCAAAGACCTCGTTTCTTTAGTACACGTTATAATATCTTATGTCAGCTGGGTCGATTGTTGCGTTGGCCTTTATCCGATATTATGTATAATACGTATATCGATGGGTCGGGGATGGCTTCCTGCAAGACAATTTCAATGGCCAAACCCCTGAATGCTTCCCAAATTAGGATGATATCCATTATTTATGGAGACGGGTAGAATATCTGCAAGGGCCGGGACAGACACGCACCTGCGAGCATGCGGCACATCAAACCCAGGTTCTTTGACTAACTGACTAACTGATTGCTGAGGCATGGCATCATGCCACAATTGAGGCAGTAAGAGATTCCTGGTCCTTAACACTACCAATAAGTAATTATTATAGTATCCTTTATCTTTGACAGATGTCAAGGGAGGAGGAATCCGAAACCTTCTTTACAGCGGAGAATTCTTATTAACTCTCGGAAGGGCTGCCAGGCCTCGAGCAACATGGAGGCATGCAATGTCAGATCAACAAACACGTCCCGTTGCCGTTATCCGTCGAAATGTGAGAACCGAGAAAAATGCGCTACACATCTGGAACAGGCATCTGAGCCGCTCCTAGCTAATGGCTCAAGGGCCTCCACCATCACCAAAGTGCACTTGCACGCAAATAGCTCCTCTGACAACCTAGTATAATTCGTGTTCACTGTTCCTCAAATGCCACTAGCCAGGAAACCGGGTGTGAAGCTGGTGAGCCGTCTGGGGAAGGATCGCGGGGAAGACAAGAGTGAATACGAAATAGCATTTCAACTTCAAAGGATGACTGTGCATGTTACAAGGAACCGTGTGCTGACAGCACCACAGTATTCGCAGCCAGTAGACCCGTTGCGAAGTGTCGCAGCCGGGCCTTGGTACCTCTCGGTAAATAATAGTCTGTTCGCAAGTCTCATACACGAAAGCTTTCTGCGGATGATGCAGTAACATGTTTGATGATTGGTGGTTGCATTGGCACTCAACGTTTTCATTGAAGACATCGCACGAAAGAATCCAAGAGCAGTCGTAAACGAAATACAAAGCACCACACCATTAGCTTTGCAAACTCTGCAAACCAGGTATAGCGGAAGTGGGCAACGAAATGGTGTGAGGTGAGCTGCCCTGAGCATGCATCATTGTGTACAGTACCTGCATCGAATGTACCTGTAAGGCACGGCATCACCTAACTAATTGCTGACTGCTTCATAAATAGGCATGTTGTCATGTTCTTTTTTCACGTAATAGCTTATTCAAATTGTGGTGGTGATAGCGAGGATGATGACGCTTGGCCGTATACGAATATGCCACAGATGGATCGGGAAGTTGTTTGTGAAGAATTTATGGCACATGAATATACATAGCTTGATGTTGTGGGTAGGTGGGTGGATGCAGGTGAAAGATGGAAGCTGATGTTACTCTATTGCGTGCATCCTGAGATCTGCCATTGACACCCTTTCAGCTTAACCCTGAAGAATTCTCGTTGGCGAAAGTTGGTAAGCTTCAGGTGGTGGGAAGCGTAGCATGCGTAGGTACTATGATGGTCAGTATTGTTGGGTCCATGATAATGGCCGATGATATATATGCATAAGATAGGTGTTAACGATGCGTGCTTTCTCATGCTTGGTGATGTAAAGAATGAGATGCATATATTTGGGGAAGTCTCTTTCAACAGCGATTGGACCCGACAATGCTGATGATAGTGGATATATCGCAGAGCGTAAAAACAAACACACAAATCAGAAGTCGGGATACGTTGTTGAAAGGAGCAACAAGGTGATGATATCGCTGAGTGGCAAAAAAGGAGCCAACCAACAAAAACCTGTAGCCAGGAACCGGACAGTACCCAACACTAACAGAATTGACCTGGACTAGGACAAGGGAGCCGCCCATGTATGTGACTGACCGGGGATCGACAAGGGTCCAAGAAGGGCCGAGAAGCCAGTAAAGGCAAAGACACAGCAGCTGTCACGTCCTCCAAGACAGTGTTGGAAGCAAATTGTGAGCGAGAGACCGTTAGTGGTTAAGGCTACCGCGCAGGCTTGTGATTTGTAGATGGTGGCTTTTGATGTGCGGCAAATGACAAGTGTTGAAAAAGACGTTGAGATATTAGACTGGAGCTTGTTCATATGCGATTGATCAAAATCTCACCCGCCAAGGGCCGTCTTGCTTTTTTCGGCAAAAGATTGCGTGAAATGGAGCCGTTTGGTTTATTATTGAATATCAATGAATCAAGTGAAAAGGAAAATGGTTATGGTTGGTTGGTAAGGTATCACCACTTACCTCGAGAAATCAAAAGACAGCTTGGCTTGTCCCTGGTAAACCTAGGGAAGCGACGAATGGACTCCACCTCCTGCCTGCCCGCCCTGTGAAATGGCAGAAGAAGAAACATTTTGTGGAAAGATGATAACCATCCGGGGGAAGGAGCGAGAGAGGTCCACCAGATCGATGCCTGCCGGTCAATCCAATCCGATCCCTGTGCAATTCAATTCCCACTCATCAGACAACAAAAAAGAAAACATCAAACGTTGACTTTTACCCGAGACATCGCTGATATCACCGTTGTACCTTACATCAAACCTATTTTTGACCGTTGTTACATACTATAATTGCATCGTCGTATTGGACTCTATAGTGTTGCTTTAACTCTGTTGAGCCATGGGAAGAATTGTGCGCATACGAGATCGGTACTTCTCTTATTGGTTGTCTGCCATGGCTACGGTCAGTAGATTGGTTACACCACGCTCAGTTCACTTTGTTTCGGGTCAGCTCAATTTAATCTACAGCAGGTCTCAGCTCAGGTCCACGACTAGCTAGCTCCATCATTGCTGCATTGCCAAACTTTGAAACGAAGCACGGTCAACTCCAAGTCCCGAGAGCACCTCTAGTCAAGAGCCGTCTGCGGTGTTAAGGAACCGTGGCACGAGACCTAATGTGATTCTGACTTGAGCCTGTTGAGAAATTCCTGTGCATTTAATTGCCTGATCACTAACGCAGCTCGGCGTCGCTATGACTTCGTTCTCGGGACGTCACGCTTCGAAAAGCACACGGAACAAGATGGCCTAAAACACTTCAGATTGGTTCACAGACCTATGAGTGACCCTATCAAAACGCGGCTAAGCCGTGCTATTCACATATAAATACAACAAAGCTTGGCAGGACCCCATGTATCCAAGCTCTCCCGTTATTGTGGTGCTAATGAAAAGATGGCGCCCTTCTGGTCCGTCTTGGACAGCGCCAACCAATTCAATGTTGAACCTTCTGGGTTCCAAGTCGGCCTCTGAGATTTAGGATACAAAAACAAACAGCCTAAGAGGTCTGAACTAAGTAACATAAACTTACCTAATTATTTCGTCTCTTGTCTTCCTAGCGGCCAATTCTCCTGACACCCTGATGTGGACTAAGAAATTCGGCCAACATCCCATCGATGAGAAATGCCAGCGTATGTAAACATTGATCATGGTTAGTCTGCTCGCAGGATTCGTCATGTTGCATATTTACATTCGTGCTATGGCTTTCACCAACAGGTGCTGTTTGGTTGAGAAACCACCAATAATCAATTCTCGATGCACTTGTCTTGTCGAGGCATTTGTGACAACTGACCGCTGTAGATCTACCTACCATAACGCCGCCCCAGACTCACGGACCTTAGTCACCTGTGAAGCTACAGCGGGCTAGAATAGCGTCATACCTGATACTTACCTACTACTTACTTTCTTTAGGTTGTGGAATCAATGTTCTATATTCTACCACGATTAATCAATGTTCCCTAATATCGACAGACCCTCAAGTTGTCTTGCTCGAAAAGCTCATCCGCAGCCCTGTGGATAAACTCAGAGTCACAGAGCCAGAAAGATGGACCCGAGTAAGTCAAGTGGCAGGGGTGTGTCGGGACACCAAGACATGCATCGATGACCCCTGAGTCTCCGCCTTCCACGTTAGTACCATCCAGGCACGCCAGGCACCCGCAACACAGCTTCTTGGAAGATGTGCTGCTTCCGCTCCACCCTTGGAGACCCTCGTCTGTGCTAAGCTTCACCTGTACGACGTACGAAGGAGGAGAGGGCACACATGGATTCTTTTTGGGTACTTTGGTTCACTCTTCTCTACCCAGGTTCTGCACTTTGACGGCACCGACTACCTATGCACGGCAGTGTGGGTCTTTCCCAAGTTCAACGATCCCTGTACCCTCACTCACTCAGGTCCTCTTCCATTGCTGGATACCGCCCGCTTGTCATCACCGCCCATCCCCCCAATCGCACGTCGAGTCCTGGTGCTTAGCAGTCTCAGCGCCTGCAACTCTTTTGGCTTGGTCTCCATCAGGGCCCTATTGGCCCCTCCCTGCTCAGTGCCCCTAGTCCTGGGCTGCCATGCCTCTACTGATCCAGGATGCTCCGAACATATGGGCGAGATGCAGGTAGACAAAAGGCTCCAACATGGCAGGGTTGTTTGAGAGGCAAAGCATACAACCCTGTTACCTCCACCTTCACTTCAAGTGTCGTTCTCGATTCCCCGTTGTCAGTGCTCGAGGCCCCGTATTGGTCCTGGTCGAATACATACATACAGAGATCTCCCTGCATCTCCATTCATCCCATGAGCTTATATGACCCGTCTGCCCTCCTCTCCATGTGAGCGACTTTGAATTTGCACGTCGTTTCATGAGTCTAAGTGCTGGCTGCACTGTTGGCGTTACTGTCACACTTGACTAACAAGTTTTATTGTCTAATACTCTGATTATCATCATACCTCTCTCTATTGTCATATCTTTCTTTCCTCTCTCTTCGAAACCATCTCGTTACTGCCGTCTCGTCACACATTTTTGAGCCACCGCCAATAGAACGCCTGTTATGCCTTAAACGCACTTAGCTGATTCAACGTCGACTACAACGCCTCTCCAACTGGTATCGGAGGGAAAAGCACAACACTCGATTGCAGACGTATTGGGCTTGGGCTTGGAGTATCTTTGAACGGGGTTATCGATAATTGGGATTGGCACGGCAAGCCTGTCTGTTTTTCAATATGGCGAACACAACCTTAGGGATCAACATGTGCCCTCCGCCATTTTATGATGCCTCTATATTCCCCGACGTTGGTGGATGTAAGTGGTCTGAGTCTGACATATAGATGTCCTCTCTAACGAATGTAGTCATTGATGGTCGACTCTGCAAACAAATAGGCAGTACTGTGTGTTGTCTACCTTGTCCCATGACAGACTGGGTTTACCCCGAACGATTCGAGACATTAACCTCAGTCGCAAACTGGGTATCACTCGCTAGCCAGATATGTTGTCTTTTCTTACTTCTATCATGGGCATGCCTCCCCGTTGAAAAGACCAACCGGCATTACTTGAGCATATGCCTGACCATTGCTATTCTACTTATGAACGTAAGCAAAACCAAACAATTACCGAGACCTTGACTACTGTAACTAACACTACAAAACATAGATGGGTTTTGTTGTCCCCCTCGTAGCACAGCCAGAGCAATGCTACAATGAGATTACACCGCACAGCATGTACACCAGCAAGGTCTGTGGTGCCTCTGGCACTTTTATACTTCTAGGTGGTTGGGCGGGTGTCATGTGGGTGTTCCTCAGATCGGTATCTCTCCACCTTCAGATTTGCTGGCAAGTCCTCGTTGGCAAGAACTTCATGATTTTTGCTCAAGCGGCCGGCTGGGGAGTTCCCATACTGGGAATAGTTTTGGCCCTCGTCTTCAGTGGTGTCTCGTTCCGTTTTGGCAAGACATGCCACATCAACCACGAGAACAGCTTGGCCGACTTTTGGATTCCACTTCTCCTCTTTGCTGGTCTGACAGTCATCATCACCTTTGCCACTTTTGGTTACTGTATCAAGGTCTACCTAGCATCCTTATCCGATAATGGAGCGTCCTCCGAGGGTTCTAGTCTCCCTACGTATACACACAGCGTCAAGACCATGAGCCCACGACAAGTTTATCGCCGAGTCCGTCGTGTCATCGCCCATCAGTGGCGCGGAATTGCCATTGTACTGATCATCATCGCCGACGTCATCTTCTTTTCTGTGGTTTTCGTCTTTCAAGACAACGTTGTTCAGTCGGTTGCGGATGATCCTGACAAGGCAAACGACTGGGTTTTATGTCTTTATCGTACAAAGGGCAAGAAGGAAGAGTGTTTCGATGAGGCATCCGGTCTAGTTATTAACGAAGCAACTGTAACAGCTGTACTTCTTCTCTTGGCGGTATGTGCTCCCATGGACAATACATTCGTCGAAGTAATTACTAACAGTATGATAGTTCAACGGCCTTTGGCTAGTCCTATTCCTGGGACGATGGTCTATGGTCCACGGTTGGATTGACTTGATCAAACGACCCTTTGTCCGGAGCAAGAAGGAATTTGTGTCAGTCGACGCGCGTGTCGATGTCAAGAGCCAGCCACGCTCGTACGAGATGCTCTCAAGAGATTCGAGCACTGCAGTAACACCCATCTATCCAGCGGTAAAATCTCCAGAAGATGGACGAAGAACACCAGATTACTTCGGCAGCACGGCTCGCTATCATGCGCCTGCTAGATCCTTCTCAAGCCCTAGGCCACTACCAGGCCAGGGCGCGGATTCATCCCCATTACCAATCTACAACAAAGAGATGAACCCTCTCGGTATGAACCGGACATAACAAGGGCTGATCACAGAAACGAAAGATCCCAAAAGGGATGTCTAATTTATATCCAAACACTTCTTTATAATCAAAAGATACCCGGAATAATGGCAACATCGGGGCCTTTTCGGAACATGTACCAACAATGCACTATCGGTCGAGCCCTGGTATCGCGAGGTCCATCATTCCTCGCCGAGCAGTTGAGACCAGCGGCCAAAAACAGACCGACCCTCTTCAAGAGATTAAGTACGGCGACAACAGTCGCAACTATATTTTCTTTGTTTGAACTTGAGATGTGGAAAAAAAAAAGACATCAGCACAATTGCGAGATGTTGGTGCTTGTACGATTCAACCTTGCAGTGCAGGGGAACTAGAGGGAAAAAAGAGTTGGATGATGATGAGCTGTGACTCCATATATGCACGACAGTGTCTCGGGCACTATATTAGCCGGCTGCGGGAACAGACGAGGATTTACGGAGCTGCGGATCTAGGATGACTCCGTACATGCCGGTAGATCCAGAACGTCGATGAGGATCAAGGGCAATTGCCAACCACTGTGAATAGTCGACCTGAATCACGCCGGAAGTTGCGGGTTTAGTAAGCAAAGGAGCTAAGGCAGAGGCCGAGGCCGAGAACGAATCATCGTGTTCGAATTCGGGGATTTCTCCAAACGCCGAGGATCGCCATGCGTGCGTCCAACTGTTCACAATCCTACCCGTCGCGGAAGCTTAAACTTGCCAAAACAATGGCATCTTCATAGAATATCATAGCAGTCAATTACTTAATCATAAGATATCAAGTTATAATATTATACACTACCAAGAAGAGATTTCTCTATGCAGCGTGCCGATTAGTCAATGAATAAGCCCAAGCTCAGACAATGACGAAATTGAGGTCTCTACCCAATGTCGTGTCGCGTGAGTTGACGGCCAGTCTCCATCAACCACGCTCTCTTAGTCACAACGCCATGCATTCTCTTCCGGATGAGCCGGAAGATGAGACTACCTTCAAGACTTGGCAATCGGATTGATTGATCGATCTGTAATATGTTAATCACTACTCTGTAGTACTATATGACTACACGGTGAGTGAGCTCAACGCATGATAAATAGGCCCCGGGCAGCCGTCATAATGCTGGCCTTTTTGTCTTTGCCTAACTTGATCCTGCCCTGTTGTGGTCTTCTTCACCACTTTGTTGTCTTTTAACAACAGCAACTTGAGACATTGCGAGTCAACTCTAACAAAACATCTGTATCAAATTTCAAGTACATCGGAATCGACCAAACATTTTTTTAGTTGAAAAACTGGCACCTTACGCATCAAGCAAATAAGAGAAGGCTCGGCCAGAGAAGTGACTTGAGCCTCAAGTTTAAGGTCAACTTGGTGTTAGCCATGTGGTCGGCCCTCCGGAACCGGCCCCACTCTCCGACGCTACCGATGGACGGCCCACGAGATCACTTACTCGGCGATTGGACAGATGTTGAACAGAACAGGAATGTCGAGGAAGAAGATGGGAAAAACCAGGATATATCTGACGCAAAATGGGCAAGAAAACCAACGCGACACGTTCATTTCGCCGATGACGGGAAACTAAATACAAAGATCGATACAGCAGCACAAACCAGGGCACCAACACGAATATGCAGTTGCCTACTTAGCCCGAGCAGCATCATACTTGTGGCTGCTACAATACTGTTCCTCGCAGTTGGCTATGTCTATCAATGGAATATCGAGACTGCGCTGCACCAAAGTTGGGTTCCAGATGCTGCCAGCGAGCGCTTCAGTCACAACCCGTTGCCTCCGCCACCAGAGCATCTCCTTATCGCCAATTACACACTACCTCTGCGGACACAGGGTCGGGATATTGTCGACGCCAACGGTCGTCGCTTCAAAATGGCATCGGTGAACTGGTATGGTGCGAGTGATGAGTTCTTCGTTGCCGGAGGATTGGATATTCAGCACCGCGATGAGATCGCCAAAACCATCAAGAAGCTCGGATTCAATAGCGTCAGGCTACCTTATGCGGATGAGTTGGTCATCGAAAATCCAGTTGTTGACGAGAAGCACCTTCGCGCGAATCCTGATTTGATAGGCTTGCAAGCCCTGGACATTTTCCACGCCATCGTCGAGACTCTCACCAAAGCCGGCATTGCAGTTATCGTAAATAATCACATCACCAGCGCAACGTGGTGCTGCGGTGCCAATCCTTGCGATGCGGGCTGGTCCAATGACCATCTAGGTCCTATATGTCGTGTGAGGCAGACCGAGGAAGAATGGATCCAACACTGGGAGACAATCATGCTACCACACATCAAGAATCCTCTCGTCGTTGGCGTTGATTTGAGAAATGAGATCCGTGGACTCTGGGGAACAATGCCGTGGTCCAAATGGGCACCGGCTGCTGAAAGATGCGGCAACCGACTTCTTCAGATGAATAGGAACTGGCTTGTTATAGTCGAGGGCACTGAATCCTCCAACGATTTATCAAGCGTCTGCAAGCATCCTATTCTGTTAGATGTCGCCCACCGGTTAGTGTACTCGGCACATGTATACGCGTGGTCCGGCTGGGGTAGCTGGGAGGGCCGATTCCTCCAGCGTGACTACAAGTCATTTGCAAAGACAATGCGACATAACTGGGCCTACATCCTTGAGAAGCAGATTGCTCCAGTATGGGTTGGCGAGATTGGTGCTCCTGTGCAGCCATCAGTTGGTGATATAAATTACTGGCGACATCTGACGCGGTTCCTGCAAGAAATGGATGCTGATTTCGGATACTGGGCACTCAATGCGCGTAAGCCAAAAGGCAATTCCACTGAGAGATATGGCCTATTGCAGGATGACTGGAAGACGCCAGTGCTTGATTACCGGATGAAGGATATGCTGGAGCTCATGACAGCTTAAGCATAGTATATGATGTATTTGATGACTATGGATGAAGCAAGAATGGATTTACGGTTTTGTTTTGGAGGATATACCATATACCTTTATAGCGCAACGGATATTATACAGTTATATCGTTCAGGCTGAGACGATGTTGGTGTTTAAGGCTTAGCTGAGTTGAGCCATCCGTGCATCGCAGAAACGCCGACATTGATTCATGTAATCGTGACTTGCTGTATGTTTTGGGTACTGTATTATCTACTGAGACACTGAAAGCGCTGTTTGTGGTAAGACATGCATTTTTGCCGCGATAAGGTGTTCGAATCCAGGATCCTCTTCACATTGAAGTAGCACATTTGCCTTGGAATATATAAAAATTGTAGGTCAAGATACCTACCTATATATCAAATAAATGACAAACATGAAAATAAAGTTTCCGTCACGTAGTCTAAATGATTTCCCGTCCCGCTGCCGGACCCCAAAACGGCAAACTCTAGATTTTATAATGCGCCTGTCTTTTTACACAGTCCCCATACTTCGTTCATGCATCCCCGTTTATTGCTATTCGTGACGATAAACCTGCCAAGTTCGGTAACATTTTTGTAGCGATTATACGCGCATCGAGCGGGCTGCTTATCGATAACAGTCTTCGTAAACAGGAAGGAACTGACGTGCCGCTGCACCGCACCCCGCGACGCTCAATTCAGCCGCTCACATTGGACCGGACCTTCCAAGAAGTAACAACTGAGATCCCCTCCTGCCTGCCCTGTGACAGCCTGGCCGTGTTGTGTTGTACACTCACTCAGCTTCTGCATAAACAACATTCCGACGCATCGGATTAGACCAGGTCAGATCAGATCAGATCAGATCATATTGTCGGTATCACCTTCGGCTGCTGAGAACCAAAGAGACGAAATAAGCGAGTCAGTTTATGTCATTTTTAGACTGACTCCCACATCATTTATTTCCGCACCCTGTAGTTGAGGTCAACTTTTGCTGATGGCAAGCCAACAACAACCCGGCAACCGCAAATTCCAGCCAATATCCGTCGGAAAATGCTATGCGCAAACTGCCACAGATAGGGTAAGTATCGTACGAACTGTGACTTTCGTGCATGAATCTCTTTTGCTGACACTGATTCCTTTGTGAACGAGCAGTTTGGCGATGGCGCCAAAGCCGCTGTCCGAGATCGCGAGCGGTTGAACATGGGCCTGCACCCTCAGAACTCCGAGGTACCCTTCGTTTGGCCTGGCAACGACTCGGACGACGAGAAACATAGTGGATCTATATACCGATTAATACCTTCCATGCAGAAGTTCAGAGGCAACCTGACGGCCCTCTCCCAAGTATACAATGTGTGACCAACTCTCCTCTATTGTGTTCACGATACTAATTGACCATCGTAGCTCTACTTCTCCGCCTACCAAGGTCGAATATTCGTTTACAAACCCCGTGCCGCCCCGAGCCAAGCACTCCCGAGCCAACCTGATATACAACTCAAACCTAAAGCCAGTAATGTGGCCCGACTAGTAGGAGGCGCACTCGACGAATCCAGGCCGCATACCGTGAATCATATGTCAATCGGATTCCTTGGCGACGAAGAAATAGTCCTTGCGTGCTATGATGATGGCGACGTGGTTGCATACTACACCAAGGACCTTGCGAAACGGATCTTCACATGCCGTGGTATGACCGAAACGTTGCACAAAACCAAAACAGCACCGAAACAGTTCTTCCATGAGAATGTCGGGATATCAGCCTGGGGTTTAGCTGTACATCAAAGGTCTCGTTTAATTGCTGTCAGCTCGAACCGTCATGAGGTGGTTGTCTTCGCCCTCGCCTTGACCCAGAACCCACCGACTCGCAGGACAAGTGTGCCACAAACGCCGCAGCCGGCTATTCAAACACGGACCCGAAATTGGCGAATTGTAATCCGATTGCCTCCAACTGCGGACAACATACCCAATGTCTGTTTCATAGATGACTGTCAGGGCAACGCCCAGCGTGTCGGTGCTGTTGATGTTAAGGGAAACGCATGGCTTGCAGATATCTGGAAAGGGAACGTAGGCCCAATAGAGCTTCGACCGATATCCGAGACTCTGATCAGGAGTGAAGAGTTCTATCCCGCTCCGTCTAGAGGATGGGGAATATTCGCTCTCGATGAAGAGGATTTCTTGAAAGTCAAAACTACGGAGGAGCTATTTGGCTTACCTTCTGATCAACTTGAAATTGTTCCAGCAGGCAATGGGCAGCCTCTGGTGAACATTAGAAACGCCCTCTCCAAGATTCCTGACAATCCTCAATTGATCCCACCACCCCTTACAGCTGTACCAGCCATGCATGGTCCAGCTATTTGGGAGCCGGGTTTATTCCAGCCATGGTTTGCGATGCCAGATGGAGCAGGATTACTAGGCAGCGACGGAAGCGACGTTGCAGGCGAGGACGAATTCGAAGACACCGAAGAAAGCGATGAAGAAGGCGATACGGACGAAGACTCTGAAGTTGATACGGAGGCTGCCACTGTCACGGTTACTGGTTGGAGCGCCATTAACCATATTCAAACCCACGAGCAGGAGCACGGCAATAACAAATCAGCCGCCATTCTTCCCGATAACTTGTATGCATGGGATGCGACGTTGAAACAAGAGGACTACAAAGGATGGCGATGCGGAAAGGAAGACAAGGATGCAGCTGCTTCTGGGGACATTGCAAACCCCCACAAGCTTGACATGACATACTTTCCTCATAGCAACTCGGTACATCCAACGCCTCGGAACACCCTGAACATGATGACTTTCCTAGGGAAGAGTGTATCCACTGAGCATAACCGACATCCCTTGACGCCGCAGGCTCATCTCGCAGATCTTGGGAAGAAGCTGTTTCTGCTACGAACATACGAGAAAGATATCGAGTTGCGCTCATTCGCCGGATCTACAAGTGAAAATTCACCCTCAGAGATCGGAGTTGTTTGTCCAGACGTACTGACATTTGGACGCTTTCGCAACGTCGGTCTGCGAGGACATTTTCACGCGACAAGTAGGCTGAACATGATTGCTTTAGCCCCTGAACTCTCCCTCATGGCCATTGGATCACCCACTGGACGGGTTGTCATTATAACACTAACACGGAAGGCTTGCCCTAACGAGCACCATGAAATTACCTGGGAGCACGGATTTCGAGTAGAGTGGGTGCTACCGACAGGATCCGATGAGGCCAAACACCGCAAGACTCTGCGGCCTATGCACGGAATGGCCCTGGGTCCAGTCCAGGCAGGCGACGATGTCGGAGGTAAGGTTGGAGGTGGAGGACCAGCAATGCCACGGCGATATCGGCTGATGCTGCACTATCGAAACCACGATATCTTGTCATATGAGCTGACACGGGAGGAGCAAACAGGCAAGCTATGCATTTTCTGATCCCAGGCGTTTTGATTCGGACTCCCTTTGTTACTTTTCCAACCCAGGACTCTCCTGGCTCATCGATACCCGGCGGGTGCTTTCATTATGCTAGGCTGGAGTTTTGGCGTCACGGACAATTATCATGGCACTTTTCTTTTGGGGTAATTGAAATTCTCAAATACCGTGGATTCATTGCGAATTGGAGAATTAGCGGAGCAATTCACAAACACGAGGCCAACTCCCCAGGAGGAGCAGAAGACTCGAAATTTCAGCATAAGCGATGGAAATACTCTAGTCAATTTATGCCAGTTACGACGGGCTCTTATTAGACTGTATTTACTGCACCCTAAGCTCAGGTTTCTAGTTTTCTACAGTACTATCTTTAGCATCGATCACTTAAGCGCCGTACGTAAGTAGCAGCGGGTTGTAGGCCTATCGGGTGAATCAGGCTCGTTGGCCGTGATCAAGAATAAGAACCGGAGCGAAGGGTGGACGTCAAATTGCCTCGGGAGTAGTGACAATTATGAATTGGTATTTACAGTTCTTAGTCTGCTTCACCTCACCTTGAGTATGTATCCGTATCTCGGGGTTCCGGGTCGGCGGGACGAGGCAGAGCCACCCCGCAATCCGTTCCGGGGAGAAGGACAAGGCCCAGAAAATCTTCTAGAAGAGGAGTGACGGTAGTAAAGATAGCTACGAGAGTAGGCAAAGGGCGTGTGGGAGCTGGCAGAGTCTAGGACATGACCAAGTACGATTTGTGTTGATTTGATGACAAGGCGAGCCTTGATTGGTTGAGATGCTGCAAGGGCAGATAAGACGGAGAAAAAGCATGTAAGAGCGAGGGTGATTGGATAGTTTAAGGTTAAAACCTGGGGATGAATGGTGGACAATGAAGTCCTGACAGTTTATGGGAGACGTCATGGAGACGACATCTCGAGGAGAGAAGGATGGTGAAGAGAACAACATCATATTCCAAAACTGAGGCTCATGATGGAAAGCGACATGGATGTCGATGCTCTCTGATGGACGGCCTCACCGAGATACATGCAAACCTGACTGGATCCGTGTTAAAGCCGAGCTTTGGGCTATGTAAAGTGCCGGCATCAAAGCGGTCCCAGAATACGTCCGAATTAACGGTACGGAACATAGGATCCGCTTTCCGCTGTACCGGGATGCCCCGGAATACAAGGGGTGGCCAAGCCTTCCCACCCATGATGCTGATGTTGCAGTTGCAGATGCTGATGCAGGGCAACCGCCAAGATTATAAAGTTGTAAGCTGAGTATCGTGCCGTGTTACTGTAAGCTGGTTGACTTTGGATTGCGATTGGGCTCTTGAGTAGAGCGAATAGAAAACAAAATAAGAAGGGCATGGGGATGGATTCGTTGCATGATGACTGCTTGGGTAGGTATGCAAATAAACGCAGCTGAAATATTCACATTCAGCTTGATAACAATCAATCAATCATTGAAATGATGTTTCAGAAATAACAAAAAGAAAAAGAAAAAGGTACTTGTACGGACGTGCATGCCCGGCCAGCTGGAAGAGACCGAAGGTATATGATTGGTTGGCCAGTTATTATGTGTCCATGATTTTAGCAATTGACCCATGTTCTCATTAAACAACACTTTTACTCACACGAATTGAGAATACGTACCTTTAGTAGCTACGGCACTGTACCGAGAAAGCCACAGCCTCCCCCCACAAAAAAACCAACGACGGCAATCATCTTGTTCTGATAAGAAACTAAATTAAAGTAAGAGCTCATCGAAAGCTGCACCTTACTTCAGAGTTTAGACATCCATCCGCGAGGCTCGTTTGGGACGGCTCCCGAGACTTGGGGGCCAATGACAGGCATAGCATTCTCTTATCTGGATGACGCCAGCGAGCATTCACTAGGTACAGTAAAATAAACAAGATGATGCGCACAAGACAGTGGCGTCGTTGTTCACGTGTGAGACAGACAGACAAATCAAGCAACAAGGTTATTCTGCTTTGCTTCAGAATGAAACACACGAGTTCCTGCTGGAAAAGCTGAAGTGTACATACCTATGTCGTCAAAATAGCCAAGAAGCCAAGCGATTTACGTGGTGGTAATGGTTGCAGCCTCTTTTTTGATATCTCGCCAAGTCTGTTACTAAGATGATTTCGATATCTTACAGAGATGTATTACCTACGACAGAGACAGAGAACAGAGATTCATGTCATCCCTCGCATAGCCGCCTGAATTGAGAGCTGGAGCTGGAGCTGGAGCTGAACCCAAATTAATCTGGTCTGATCTGATCTGATACACATCAGAGTACGGTATGGCCAAGCACATGGTATGGAGTTTTAAGGTAGTATGTAATGCAATCAAACGTCTTTACTCATCGCCCGCCGTAATGGAATTCTTTACAGTTTAGTCCCCCCTCGCCTCCCCATCCCTGGCCTCTTGTTGGGTTTCCTCTCCGCATTTACTGACGACGATCAGCAACCCACGATTACAGTAGTTTCCGATCAAGATGCCCGTTTTCTTCTTCTGCTGATCCACTCGTTTTCTTAACTGATTCGTTATAGTAGAGCAATTTTCATCGTCATGATGGCGAGAAACCGGACATGGTAAACCGACAACGGCGAGGCCTCATGTCAACACAAGAAGCGCACCTCATCAGCTTTAATCACAGTAGTGAATATTCAAATTTCGGCGCCCTGTCTATCTAGGAGCATGATCCGAGTTGAGTTTTCTTATCCATGCTTGCCCAAAAGGAAAGTTTGACATTTATTGTTACCATGTACCCTTGAAGAGTACAACCTATTAGCAGACACAACCCTGTTTTTCTTTCCCGATAATCTTGGATGCTCAAACAGCAAACAATCTGTCAAGGACGAATAAGACCTTGTCTTGGGACCAGAAAACCCCACGCTTTTCTGTTTCCATGATATCGCGTGTCAATGGCGTGTGCCAAATCGAACCCCAGGTCCCCAGAGGGGGCGACAAAATCGCGTTTTAATTCCCGTCTTTTTTTCTTCGGAGGAGCATTTCCTCATTCTCTGTCCCCAGGTTCTCATGATCCAATGAACTGAAATATTCAGGTTTTCATGCACACCCTTGCTCTTTTGCTGATGCCCAAGAAGAAGACAGCCCCCCCCCCCAATTCGTAGTAATAGGTTGTACGGTCATTACACCAGGTACGAATGGAGGATTATCTGTGTGACCTGCATTTTATTTTTTATTGTTCTGTGAGTATGTTTATATAATTGAGCATTCATGCAGAATAACCTTCATCTTTCTTCATGCGCGATGCAATGCTAACTACTAATGCTGTAAAACCTTGAGCGTCTTCGTAAGGGCGTCCATCTTCTACAAACGGACTCTGTCCGGGAAGGAAAGACCAAAGACGGGGCAGGGGCGTTTCTCCGATCTGGGAATCCCAGGAACCAGCCGAGAACGGCGCTCAAAGAGGAGTCGACATAGTAGACGCTTTACCAAATATGTACAAGCGTTGAAGAAGCTAGGGTCGGTACTGTACCTGTCGCTATCTTTATCTCTGTCTATATCAACCAACTTGGTACGTACCGATAAAGATATCGATTTTATGAGTCCATTTGGTTACTACGCGCTGTATCTAGCGGGAGTCAGATCAATTGCTGGCGGTATCACAGCGACTAAACAGGTGCTGTACAGCCCTGTGAAAAGCTGAGTCTCAGTACGTACCGTGCTATCTATGCGGCTTGACCATGGTAGCCATGGATGCCATGCCATGCCCTGTCTCTAGCTAATCTCTATCTCCCTCCCCCCAGCTGCTATCTCTAGGTATCTATTGTCTCGAATTCAATGTGTCGCGCCTCTATCTTGGGCACAAGCAAGATCTGCAGCAGATTGGACTGTCCCCCCATCTCATCCCATGGCGCACTTTTTCTTTTTTGGCTCGTGGAGAATGGGCCCTCGGCATGGTTAGGATGCGTACCTTAGATATGGCTTGATGCAATAGTATGCAGTCACAACCCACGTTGAACAAATATATTAAAGTCTTTCCCCGTCTCAGATCCTCTCTCTTTCTTCTCGTCTCTATTCTTCATATCCCCTTCCGTTTTCTATCCCAACTAAGGTTGCTTCCATACCTTCCTAGAATCGGTGGAACTTTCCTTCCTCATCCGGTCTCTCTTATCACTCACTGGATTACACCTTCCTCATCAGCCGAACCGAGAAGGACTACTCCAATCTCATCGATCCTGACCTTCTCGACATCTGCCACTACCAAGACATCATCCGAATATACGAAACGAAGCTCGACGACATCTGATATACGATAATCCAACATGTCTTACGTTGTCCCCGGACCCCCGACGCCTTTCAATGGCACCAACGAGGAGCTTGGTGGTGATTCCAGTATGTTTTCACTTACGGCTACAACATCACGGCTTCGTGATGTTATTTCAAACCAAAAATTAACATGATTCTCTCCTAGCCACCGAAAACCTCAACCAATGGTACCAATCTGGTGACCAGGCCTTCATCATCCTCTCGGCCTGTCTTGTCCTTCTCATGGTTCCCGGTATCGCCTTTCTCTACTCCGGCCTTGCTCGAAGAAAGTCAGCTCTCTCCATGCTCTGGGTCGTCATGATGTCCTTTTCCGTCATCGTCTTCCAGTGGTATTTCTGGGGGTTCTCACTCGCCTTTTCCACAACTGCCAACAACCCTTTCATCGGTGATCTCAAGCACTTCGGTCTTAGGCACGTTTGGGGTGCCCCTTCGGTCGGATCGGCTCTCATCCCAGCTCTTCTATACTCTTTCTACCAGATGATGTTCTGCGCCGTCACTGGTGCTCTTACCGTTGGCGCTGTCGCTGAGCGAGGCCGTGTTGTTCCCAGCATGGTCTTCATCTTCTTCTGGGCCACTCTCGTTTACTGCCCTCTCGCCTACTGGGTTTGGAATCCCAATGGTTGGGGTTTCGTCAACGGTGTTCTCGACTATGCCGGTGGTGTTCCCGTCGAGATTGGCTCTGGTATGTCCGCTCTTGCCTACTCCTGGGTTCTCGGCCGCCGTAACGAGAAGATGATGATGAACTTTCGCCCTCACAACATTTCACTCATCACCCTCGGTACCATGTTCCTCTGGTTTGGCTGGCTCGGCTTCAACGGTGGCTCTTCTTTCGGTGCCAACCTCCGTGCTGTTATGGCTTGCTGGAACTCTTGCCTCACTGCCATGTTCGCTGCCATGACCTGGTGCCTTCTCGATTTCCGTCTGGCCCGCAAGTGGTCCATGGTTGGCTGGTGCTCTGGTACCATCTCTGGTCTTGTTGCTGCCACTCCTGCTTCTGGTTTCATCGACCCCTGGGCCAGTATCATTCTAGGTGTTGTTGCTGGTGTCGCTTGCAACTTTGCCACCAAGAGTAAGTTATCTCATCAATATATACCGCATAACGGCGACTAACCTTTTCTCACAGTCAAGTTCCTTATCCGAATTGACGACTCTCTTGATGTCTTCGCTGAGCATGGTGTCGGTGGCATCGTCGGTCTCATTTTCAACGCTTTCTTCGCTCGTGGCTCCATCATCGGACTCGACGGTGTTAACACTGGTGTCATGGGAGGTTTCATGGATGGTAACTACGTTATCATCGGCTGGCAAATCGCTGCCATTATTAGTGCTTCTGCTTATGCTTTTGTCATGTCCGCCATCATTGCCAAGATCATTGATCTCATCCCTGGCCTCAAGCTTCGTGCTTCCGAGGAGGCTGAACTCCTTGGTATGGACGACGACCAGCATGGCGAGTTCTCCTACGATTACGTTGAGGTTCGCCGAGACTTCCTCGCCTGGAGCCCCCAGCGTGGTGAGCCTGCTGAGGATGGTGACGTCCTTGAGCCCACTCATGGTATCCATGAGCATCAGTCCATGATGAACCCCAGCGAGTCAGACGATGCCCGCAAGACTCCTTCTCTCAACACGCCCGACGTTATCGCGCCAGACGCGGTTATCAACGAGAAGCATGCTTAAAGGTACATTTTGTAACCTTGTCTTTGCGAGCCATGTTAGCCTTGTTTATTTGATATAGAGGGTTTTATTTGTCACGAGAGTAACTTCTCTTTTTGTTTTTGGTTATATTTTGGGATACTGGGAGTAGCAGGCAACGGCGTTAAGGATTGATCTACTCGTCGATGTATATATGCCTTTATTGCTTTGGATACCCGACGGTAGATGTGTATGGCTTGGGAAAAGCGACACGGGTCATTGGATACGTACACATAATTGTACAATCTGATATTACAGATAGTTACTGAATCAGATTATTTCTTCATATCTTTCCTTGTCTTCCGTGTACATGGTACATTTCAATCACAAAGCTTTTCTACCAGAAAACACGTTTCAAATGTCCTGCTGTGTCTATCGACCTAGTGCTAATCGAAATCCCATGGTAAGATAAACAAATATCAAGCACATAACCCAATGATATCTTGTCGATCTGCAAAACCTAAATGATACCTCGCATCTTACATGGCTATATATGTTAGGTTGTTCCTCCGTAAATGGCCTCTGAGGTGGCTTATGATGGTGGTACTCCATCCGTGACTTTACCATACGGCGGCGAAGGGTAATCCCCGAAGCAAGCGTACTCGAACTGCGCCTTTTCTGCCATCTTGTCCTGAACCTCAAGAAACGTGTCGAGCTCACACCAACCGTCCTTACGGTTGGCATCGCACTCTGGGAAACTCTTGCCCAATGGCACAGTTCGCTGATTGAGCACAAAGTGGATGTACTTGGTCTCCTTACCTTCCTGATAGCCCTCCCTGTCCGGCGACACAGGCTGTGGTGCCTTGATGATCTCGATATCCAGACGGGCGCCGAAGGGTGTAATCTTAGACACAACAAATTCGTGATCGCCAGGGTATTTGTCGGTGGGAAGATCCTCGGCAAACTGGCGGAAACCGAAAGCTGTCAGGATGGAGATGATGTTGGTGTCGTGAGAAAAGTCGAAGTAGAGGCTCTGGTTCAGAGGGAAGGTCTCTGTCATGCCATCAAGAGTGGTGTTGATCTGGGACCCAGAGTAACCAAGGGTGTGATTCTTGAGGCGTGCAATAACCTCTTGCTGGTAACCAAGACCTGTTGCTCTCTGTGTCAATGATTAGCAACACTCACACGTGCGGAAGAGTGTACATACGCCGATAGGGCTCTGGAATCCGGCCCCGGAAGAAAAGCCAAGGTCGATTGAGTAGCCGAAGTTCGCCCACTCTTCGTAAGTAAAGAGGTCACAGAATCTGCTGAAGCCATAGGCGACAGTCTCGTAAGGACACATGTTCTGTGCAGCCCAGACATCAGCTGCAGTCCACGTGAAGCCTTCGGTCACATCATTGAACCGATCAGTCGCTGTTTTATCTGTCAGGCTCTATCTCAAAGTTATTGTGTTCATTTGTAACATACCATCCTTCAAGTATTTCTCATACCATGTCGCCACAGGGGTCACATAGTCCGCCTTGTTTGCGTTAGGGCAATTAAGACTGCCGGCAAGTGAGTTGTTGAAACCAGGGGCTTCAATGATGACTTCAATGGTGGCATTATTGGTCCTGCTAGTATTAGTATCTGTAAGTCGTTTCGTGAAACATGACTTACCACTCAAGACCGAAGAATCCAGCCATCCAATTCTCGGCAGACTTGAGCATACGGTCTTGTGTCTGTATAGAGTTAGCTTGTTGATGCATGAGAACTGTATATAACACAACGTACAGTGGTCCTGACAATGAGCTTGCTCTGGGGGTTGTACAAGCTACCGTACATGTAACTGTGCAAGATACCTGTAGTCCAATATTAGCCATCGTTGACACTGCAGTCTTGGGTTCATAAAGTCTTACCAGAGTCAAAAAGCTCCTGACGACCTCTCGGTACTAAGATAGCCTTGCCGAGCTCATACTTCCAGTTGTTGAGGAACTCCAAGGCTCCGCTGGTCTTGAGACTCGCCGAAGCATTCGCGAGACGTTCACCGAGGGTTGCAACGTTTGCGCCAGGGGTCGGGTAGCGAGCACCATGACGGGACAGCATTTGGACTTGCACAATCTCTGCACCTGGGGGGATAGGATATTCATCAACACCAAAACCGGTGGAGGGAGAATAGGGACTCAGGTAACCCATCATCTGGAAGATGCTTCGGTTACCCTCTTTCATACCCTCGATGGGGATGGAAGTCTGTAGAGGTTCATTGGGGACAAAGGTGGCAGTGGGCTCGAAGACGTGAGTCTGGGCCATGAAAGCCGGCTTGCCAGTCTCCGTCACGCCGGGCCATAGATTCGGCGAGGTTTGGAAATACTGGGGCACTCGGGGTGGGTCATCCGGACATGAACCGGAACCGGAACTAAAGGCCAAAGGAAGACTGAGGTAGAGGTTCAAGGCCATGAGTACGACAACAAGACCTGAGAGGAGGACTACCATGTTGCGATAGGTTCGCATTGGACCCCGGGGGGTAATCGGCTGGACGTGGGGTGCCGGGTGGCCCTCATCGTGTCCATCGCCTTCGTCTTGGTAAACTGGCTGGTATCCTGCAGAACCAGCCTTTCCCTTGAGTAACCCTGAAGCTGCGGCCATAATGAGACGAAGGCAAGGCGTTTGCAATTGAGGCACTGAGCTGTGATGTGATGCGTGGTAAAGGCTGTGCGCTGTCTTAACTAACGCCCTCTACAACCAGTATAGGTTACGAGCCCGAGATGTACCCCTTTGGCACAGTGAAGGCGAGAGAGATACTGTAGGCTTGACTTGATAGTAACAGGCTGACGACAGTGAAACAATGCTGAAATCCAGGCCTTGGAAATTAGTGGGAAAGGGCAAAAGGAGTGGGAGAAGAAAAAACAATGGGTCCGAGATGCGTCGACTCGTGATGCGGCTCGGTTTGATGCTGGTTGATGATGCTTCTTTCAAGATTGGAAGATGGAAGCCTCGAAAACCGATCCCCTGCGCGTTTGAGATTGGGGGAAGTGGAAGGGGACGTGCAGTACGAAGAGTAAGGGGAAGGTGGCCAATTGGGTTCTCATCCAGCACTGTACATCCCTTGTAAGCATACCTGGGGGTTAGATTTCCCACAGGTGCTTTGCCTTGGTAAGACAGGGGCTAAGGCTGCTGGGGCCATGATCTCCTGTTGCTCGAGACGCTAACGGGGGACTTGTTCTAGCGTACCTGCCAGGCGTTGGAACCGGTGAGACGAACGCAAAAGATACGCACTGTACAAGTACTGTGATTAGACATATCGTGCCAGTGGGGCTCGCTTAATGTTCCAGGCGCAGCCGCCAGTGTCAGTGCCGCCGCTCCCGTGATCATCTTCAGGTAAGGCGGTGCGGACTGTTTCGTTTCCCCAGCAGGCATTAAATCCATGTCCATTGTGTTAGAACAGTTGTCTCTTCTCTCCACCAGCTTTCAGGTACATGGATACGGACTTGTCGTCTCGTCATTTTGATGTATTGCAATTTCTATTTTCATCCCTCCATAATTATAATCTGTTCGAATACTGCTTTCATTATGGTCGCATTTATCGTAATATCTCCTTGTGAAACTGGGCCACTGCGGGTTGTTAAGCCACAAATAATAGTCTGGGATTGCTCCGAGAACTACAATTCGTTGTGCGATAAGAGAAAATGTCTTAAATCAACCTGCTTCCACACCAACTCGCCGTCTTGACGATACCATGGAACGTTTGACATCGGTCGCGCCACTCTCCCTTGGATCATCGTAAATCGTATTGTCGCCTCGTCATCGATCATGACTTTTGTCTTGACCGCCATTATCTGCCTGTTTCAACAGCAGTCGTATAACACAGTGCCGTGACAGAGTTCATTTCGAAAGAGAAAAAGAAAGAGAGACCCTCGTCTCGTGCCATGTGAAAGTGAAGAAAGAGGCAACTACTATAGTTATTGGACAGGGAGGGAGTATGAGAGACAACGGCGAGATGCAAAGCAAGTAACGCAACGCAACGCAAGCTCTATCAAAAAGCAAAGTAGAATTAGGTCGATTCTCATAGGGCGTTTTATTTTATCTCGCTTCTTCCTTGCTGCTATACTACCTACCTATGTATACTTGGTCTTTTAGTAAAGTCAATGCCGGCTGTAATTATGTACACCAAATGGTTTGTTTCAAATCTCGTCCATTGTCCAATGGGTTCATCGTATCTGCTGTCTCGTTCTCATAGCTCGACCAATCATCTGAAACTCGATGCATCTTATATGAGTATTTGGACAAGTCATTTTCAAGTCATTATCGGTCACTCCACGTCTCCCTCCATCTAATGCATCTCTACATCTGAAACTCTTGCTAACGCTCATCTTGTGTCACCCAAATTTCATCGACGGAAGCCACCTTTTCTAATGGTAGCCTCTCGGATTGGCTACCCACAAGCACACCCTTGCGAGGCACTATCCCTGTCACCACACCATGATCACCAGTCCATCATTACAGCTAACGTCCCAGCTCCAGCTCCAGCTCATGCCCCTGCCAACTTTCCGCCAGCCTCATCCTCATCTTTATTCTCGCCTGACCTGATTGTGGCTAGGGGTAACAAACAACTGATACTTTATCACTTTTCGCGTGTCTCTGATCTCATCGCCGTTCTGATCTTGTCTCATCGATACGGGTTGGCGTCCAAAACACGACATGTCATTGCTTGGGCAAGTTTCCTCCTCCGCCGTCACAAAACTGTCTTGCCGATCGTAAAACTACTCCATGCACTCTGTCCAGACCTATGACACTATCCGCGGGCGCAGATCCGTAGACACCTGACACTTTTGATATGAGCCAAGCTGGAGCTGACATGGGTTAGCCCATAATATGCCAGCTGGGTCGCGATGGGGCTGATTTACCTTACCCCTGTTACTTATCAGATCTCACTTTTGACAGCTCCTGGTTCCTGAACGTCCAGCGATCTTTGCATGCGACACCATGTATTCACCTATTCATAGGTTTTTGTTCAATACAGACTTCCGATAAAGGTATTACTCCTCTTCCTTCCTTTACCAACCTAAAGCAGATACCAATAGCCAGGTTCTCGCAAAAAAAAAAAAAAACAATGCCTGTTGCTTTTCCCCGACCGTGACACCAAATAAAAACATACTCAACACCCGAGTGAGGTCAATAAACCATGACCATGTAGCATAACTTTTGGCGCCGCTTCCATTACCCTCAGACTCCCCCTTGCCTTTCTTGAGCGCCTTGATTCCAATACCGACGAAGCGTTTGATGAATTCGTCATGTTTGCCGAGTTGCAATGTATGCATGCGTATGCATGCTCTGTTCTCTCCCCACAATTGGGTTGGTCGCAAGCCCAACCTCAGTTGGCCTGAGACCTGAGGGGAAAGAATCCGTCCGGCATGGGTTCAATGTGCCAGATCTTGGGGGCGTCTGCGTTGAAAGCGTCATCCCACTCCCGTCTTAGGTCCGCAGGGAGCTTCCATCCCAATTCGTTGTCACGAAGTCTCATGCGTACCAAATGACGACGCTCCGAAGGAGCTTCACCATTGACGAAACCTTCACGGCGATGCAAGACTGTGAGGTTGTTGATGAAGTGCATGTCGCCTGGCTGTGTGCTGATCTCTAATTGAGTCGCCTTGGCAATGTTCTCGATGGAGTCCAGAGCTTCCATTTGGCGTGGAGTAACGGTGGGGAGATTGCTGGAGCGTGGGTGAACCGCGTTCCCTGTCAGGGCCACTCTCCCAAAATTCATCATCACTCTCCCATCGTGGTGGAAGAGGACAGGGCGGCACTGGAAGCGGGGCCTATCCCAGCAGGAAGTCAGTTGATCTGCTCTTCATATATGATTGACATAACTTACAGGGCGAACGGCCAGTCAGAGCGAGACAAAGTGCGGATCATGTCAGGGCGACTGGCGGCAAGGACATTGTAGACGGTGTAGGCCGATGCGATGATGCATTTGCCTCCCGAGACGGCTGTATTTCGAGTGAGCCAGCTCACGATGTCGCCAGCTTCCTCATTGTGAAAAGTCTGGAATGCAAGTTAGCGTGATTGTGTTGACGGTAGGTGCATGTACTAACAATGGGGGAGGTGGAATGGCGATGGTGGCCAGCCTTGAGCTTGGAAGAATTATCGGCAACGATGTGAACTGAAAAGAGTCAACAAATGTCATGGATGAAAGAATGATAGATTTCGAACTAAGAATACTTACCAAGCATGTTGCCTTTTCGGTCCTGGCGGCCGTGACAGCTGGCGATGTACGACTGAATACCGAGATATAGGACCGTCAGATCCTCAACTGAGTACTTCTGTGGGTCTAGACCACGAATGACACCGAAGCCCTTGCCTTGATGGATGTCTTGGCGAACTCGATCTAGGCGAGATCCCAAAGTAGGAAGGGGGAAATTGTCCCGGGAGACACAATCCCCATCAAGACCCAACGCTGTTTAGTGTAAGCCACATCCCGGACGCCACAAAAGGGGAGGCTCAAGGAACGTACCCTTGAAGAACTGTAGAGCCTTTTCAACTTCCTGTACATCCGACTCGCTCATAGTCAAGATGTACTCAGAGTCGTGTTTGAACTGAGAACCGGACCATGCCATAGACTCATCGAGTGTTTTGGGCCATCCTTCGGGGATCCTAGCCGGTGCATCTACCACACGAGTGGCACAAGGAGCTAGTCCAGCGGCCCGGCCGGGCATAGGCATGAGAGATGTCATGTTGGTGGTTCCTGAGTGGGGTGATTGCTAATGGTTCTCTGTAGGGGACGTCTCAGTCCTGTGCTGTTTGTGTAAGCCTGGTTGTTCCACGGGGAAGGGAATAATCTGTGTAGATGATGGGGCAATGGGAACGGGCTGATGTCTGGCTAGTGTAAGACAAGAGGCAGAATGAAAGTTGGTATCAAAAATGATGGATAACGGGGACAGTAGTAGGTATGTATGGATATAAAAGAGATGAATAAGAAGAGATGGAGGAATGGAACTGGAGAGCGAGGTGCCTGTTTAAATGTCTTGGTCGGAAAGATGATCACACAAAAAAGGAACGAAACTATCGTGGCAAGTGCAAGTGACGTTGGAGGCGCAATGTCCGAAACCCTTGAGAAGGAAGCGCAACTTACAGCCGGAAAATATGTGAAGTTATGTGAACGATTTGAAGAGTGGGAAGGAGCCTAGGAGGTACGTTGACAAATAGATATATGAGAGAGTGACAGTAGGGAAAGAAGTATCGACAGATACTGTCGTATAAGTAGTTTTGCAAGGACGGCAGATAGCAACCGAGAATGGCCTCGTGATGATCAAGACTGGGATGAGCTCAGGGTTGAGGTTGCCTGAGAAGATCAAAGAACGTTTAGACTAGAGTGGATGCTAGTTTATTATAGCTTTTCTGGAGTGTATGGAGAATACATGATGGCCCTTGCTACGGAGTAGTTATGTACTAGACTAGAGATCTGAACATCTAAGTCCAACGCTGCTCAAGTCGAGAGGATACGAAACGACACGGCTACCTGCAACCTCCCCCCTTCCTTTGTTCCCGTAAATCTGAGATTCGATGACGAGGAGAAGAGAATTCTCGCTGAGAAGCAAAAATTTTCTTCTTTGTTTCCCGGTCATGGTGGTTTCGTATCTTCCCAGGTCAAACTGAACACCCAGTAACAACTACCTCAAATAAACCTGACCAGGGGTCTGTTGAGATGGTTTGGACTGGGTACTCCGTGCTTGCTTGGGTGCAGGTCGATCGGCTACATGCCTACCCGTGCTCTCGTGGAAGATTGCAGATACGCTGCGGGAGACATGGGGTTGCGAACCCAGCATCGCGGGTAAACACCTGACTACCTGGCTTGGCTGAACTAGGTGCTCGGTATTTCCAGCGACTTACCTGGGGTACACCATGTTACCCATGGAAGGGCCATCTACCTGGTACCCAGGTAGAATCTAGACGATATAGGTAGCAGATAGGTAACATCGCCTATCGAGTTACCTCATGGATGGGAAATGGCAGGAGCAAACGAAGCAAATGAGAAAAAGCCATACCGCTGGTTCCGTGATGGCTATTGTGTCTTTCTTCGCTTGTAACTGGTTGGTTGCTCAAAGACCTGGGTAGCAACATAAACTCTACATTAGCAGTTAACCTTGATAACTGCGTACGTGCGCTAACAAGCACAGTGCAAGGGGAATTGGTGGAGTGAACCAAGAAACAGGAGACGAGGAGATGAGACGAGATGAAATGAGATGGGACGAGAGCACTGTAACCAAAGGGCAGGTTCTCTCATTCCTCGAGAAAACGGCAGAACGGTCAACCCCCCCGTCGACGGATGGGATGGGGTCAGAAAAGAAGAAAAGAATGGGAAAAGAAAAGAAAGGTATCCGTAGAAAATAGGAGGAGCTTGCGGTTGTGGTTTGGTTCCATTTTAGCATGGGTTGGCTCCAAGCGAGTGTTTTTTAGAAGAAGAAAAAGCAAACACCATGACCAAGCTAAGAGAATCAACGAACGTACAGTGCAGTCCAGTAGAAGTCCACGTAGCACGAGGGAACGCTCAGGGCATGATGATCCTGTTCGTGTTACCGCTCCCTTGTAAGCCCATGGCACTAGACTACTTGATCCAGGAACGCGTTAATAGTCAACTTTTTGTTTAATTTTAGGTGCCTTTTGGAAAGTGGTTCTCTCAGTTGTCTGAGGTCCGCATTGGCGCCCTAAACTAGTATTCAGACTACTAGTATGTGGCTACCTGACCCTTCGTCAGCCTGCCACTTGCTCTCTTTCGCATGATGTAGTTCGTAATATACCAAGTCTTATCGTCAAGTAGACAAGACTCGGCAGTCAATCAAACGATAATCCTCTAGACGTATGTAGTCGAACTTACTTAGTGTCTTTTCTCATCGTCATTGGCTGGGGGGAACTATGTGCTGCCACCCGCTTAGCCTTGGTGTCTCGGGTCCTAACACTCATTCCCCGTAACTTAGCAAACGACTGAGCTAACCCAACAAACGCATGGGCATCGGACTCAACACAAAGGCCAGACCAGGCCAGGTAGGGCAAGGCAAGGCAAGGGAAGGGATAACTACCTATGCAATGCAATTATGCGCAATTCATTTGATTTCTTCTTCTTTCTCCTTGCCCGTTCAATCTCTTTCAATTTCTTTGCCCATTGGACTATCTCTTCTCTCCCTCCC
>JAAVUH010000347.1:0-50277 GCA_014899045.1 Fusarium palustre
GGGGGGGGGACATCATTCGCCTTGACTGCAAATACTGACTTGAACAGCTCGTGCCATCCAGGACTTACTGCTTAAAGACTTTGCGGCTCGATCCGAGTTTTCAGACTGGTTTAGTAGAGAGGACGATGCTCCTCCCAAAGTCCCTGTAGTATCAAAACCCAACCCCAGGAACGTAGAGCTTGACGAGAAGATGGCACAGCTTGAGATAAGCATAAAACGGTACGCTATATATATCTATTAGAACCGAATCTGAATGAATATATACTGACGTTTGTAGACTACAAGAGGAAAAGAAGTCATGGCAAGCAATACGAAAGCCGCTGCCTGAACAACCACCCCTTTTCGCTCTAGAAGAGACTGGACCTATCGTGTTGCCCGACTTCGGTCTTTTGGATCCTGAAGAAGGGAAAATTCGAGGGTTCCTGGCAGACGAGAAAACTTCGTTTGAAGCAGTCCGTTCGCAAACAGAATCACGACTGCGGACTATACAATCGACGCTTGAGTTCCAGGTCGACCAACTTGCTGATAACGTCCATAAGCTTGAGCAGCGGGTCCTGATTGCAGGCAAGGAAGCGGATAAGGTCCTCAGTGTCAGCGCTTTGCGTCTCCGACAACGCGAGGAGAGGGAAAAGGCAAGCGCAGGAACAAGGGATATGCCAGTTATTGAGGTTCTGAGGAGCCTAGGGAATATTCTACCAGAAGGGGGTGGGTGAAAGATGGAAGTATTGGAACTTGGGACTTGGAACGAAACGAATCGGCTTGATACCCTCTGCTTTTTGCTTTATTTTATCCTTCAGCCTATGATATTGATGACGAAACGAGACAAGATGATGCGCCTTTTTCTTCCCACACAACGCCTATTTCTTCGTTTCTGGTTCTGATCTTCGAGCCTTTAGAAGGCTCCTCCGGACATGCGTAGTTCTTGGGTTTTGCGCCGTTGGAAAAGGTACAAGATGAGCATGGCAGTGTACATCTTACAGCGTCGGTAGGTTTCTCTTGACTCTGAAGACATGAGAAGGCCTAGGAGCGACTATACGGGATTTTGGCTGGAAGTAGGCAAGAGAAACTTAGACTTATATCTATATATTTTTTTTACTTCGATGGTTAACCGACGCATCTTACAATGCTGTGCATGCTCTATCTTGAGATTTAAAATTCTAGGCTCCATGGCCGTGATGATACATGTTGTTTGACGTATAGTACAATGACTTCGTGATCTTCTACAAATAATCGTCGGCATATTCCTCATTCGAACAATCAAAATTTAGTTCTTAACATCGGAAGGTCCAAGAGGAGGCATGAAGCCCATGCCGCCGCCCTCACCACCATCGACGCTGCGACTTCGCACGTGAGCCCTCAATTTCTCAAGGATTTCACTGTCCTTCCAGCGCGAAGGCACAGGTCTGTAAGCAGGCTTAAAGTTGCCCACTGTCTGCGCCCACTCGCCTGAAGGAGGCTGGCGGGTGACCTGGTCAGCCGTAGGCTTGCCGTCGATGTTATTGGTGGATGACGAGTCGGTGGATGAAGGGTTCGTCGACGAGAGCTCCTCCTTCTGTGTGGCCCAGTAGTAAATGTCCCAGTCGTTCTCGTCAAGAATACGGTCGTACTGATCAAGAAGCTCAGGGGACAGGGATGAGAGGTGTGCAGATGCAAAGGTGGAGAGGAGAAGGTCAGACTCGAGGGTTCCGCGCTTTCGTGACTGGTCTATTTGAGTCTGGTGTTAGTAACGCTTATTTTGGCTTTGGATGCTGGATTGTGACCTACAGACGAGACGGGCTCGCTTGGTGGCGTCGTCTTCGCCAACTCGACGCAGAGGCTCGACTCTGAACCTTGCGCCCTGAAGTTCGCCGACCTCAAACTCCTGAGAAGAAACGTTGTCGGATCGCATTGAAACGGTTGTAGAGAGGGGTCGAACAGGAATGGAGACGAGGCGGCGGGCGGCGGCTGGGCGCAGCGAGCGCGAGAAGAAAGAAGGCATGGCTGCTGTGTTTATATTGTAACTTATGTGATGTTTTAGATAAGTAGACGATAGATTTGTTTGGAAAATTGGCAGTTAAAAATAGTGGCAAACAAGAAAAGATGCGGCGTTGGTCGTTGACGTCGAGATTCCGAAACTTGGGAACCGAGGCCGAATAGTAATTTCGATGTCGGCGCGGGTGGGTCCGGGGAAAGATCTCTATCTATCACTCAGGGTTCGGCAGATGACTTACACCATCTATACTACCTACCTAGGAGCAGGGCCAAAGAAAAAACAACCATATTTACTGTGAAGATTGATTTTTTTAAGACAAAATAACACCATTTTTGCTCACAAGTATTGCTATATTTCCTTCTCGCACAGAAGAATAAATGCATATCCTATTGCCTCCATGTCTAAGCAGATTTCTCAGTGGTGCGGTCAGGCAACTCGGTCTTCTTTTCCTCGGGCTTCTTTTCAGACTTCTCCTTTTTCTTGTCCTCCTTAGGCTTGGGGTTGGGATTTCCGCCCCATTGTAGTCTTCTGGGCTTCATGAATGACTCAAGAACCTCATCTGTGACAGCAGCTCGTCGCTCCTGGAAGCTCTGGACAACGGGCTGGAGAGACTCGATCGCCATTTTCTTCAGCTCACCGGTGAGAAGAGATCCACTCTTGTAGTCGTCGTAGATTTTCTGGAGTTTCTCATCATCATCCTCGAAATAGGTGAGGTAGATGTAGGCAACATCGACATCAGGGTTTCCTCCCTTCTCGCGGTGCTCCTCCAGTGTCTCTCGACCACCACTGAAAGCGAACTTGTTGATTTTATTCTGGAAATCCTTTCGTTAATTTTTGCTGCCTATATTTACTAACTTTCTACGTACCTTGATCTGCTTGGCAGTATCAGTCATGAAAATGGCCGAGTTGGGGTTCGAAGACGACATCTTGCCACCGGCACCCTGAAGGGCAGTGAGGAACTTGGAGTGAATCAAAGCAGGCTTTGGTGAAGGGTTCTTCATGCGGTGGGCATTGTCTCGGACGAGTCGGAAGTAAGGGTCCTGGTCGATACCCATGGGAATCAAGCACTGGATCTTGCCAAGCGCCTTTGTTCGGACAGTAGCGGGCTCGTCAGACCAGATCTCGGGGTATGATGTCGCAAAAGCAGCGACACACTGCACCGAGGGGAAGAAAACCTTGCCAATGTTTGAACTGCATTTAGTCAGCATATGAGTAGAGCGTGCAATTTTTCAACCTACCTCTCGTTGAAGCCAAACGCTCCACGGACCTGGTTGAAAGTGACCAGCTTGGAGAACTCCCAAGCGTTCATGAGGAAATGGCCGCTCAAGTACTTGAGATCGCTGTAGAGAAAAGTCTTCTTCTGGTCGAAGCCAAGCGCAATGATATCTCGGGCATTCTCCATGGCATATCCCAGAGTCTCCTCGAATGTCAGTGTGTCCTTGAACAGCGCCTTCTCGTCATCCGTCAACATGAAAACCAAGGGCACGTCAAAGACATCTTGCAGCCACTTTGTGAACTCGAGAGGAATTGTATGGCCAAGGTGGAGACTGCCGGTGCTGGGGCCGCGACCAGTGTAGAGGAAGAAGGGCTCGCCATGCTCGTACTTGGTGAGGATCTTGTCGAAGTCGCGATGACTGAAGAAGAGGCCGCGTCGGAGCCAGCGATGGGGCTTCTTGCCAGTCACTTGCTCGAACCTCTCGAGAAGCGCATGGTCGATCTTTGACGTCTTCCACTTTCTTGTTATATACTGTCAGCTTCAAAAATCCAGCTCTGGCACGTTTAGTTTTGGGTGTGGCGCTCACGAGCAGATGGCATCGTAGTCAATGGCAGCAACTTCGCCATTCTCGCCTTGAGCTCCCTCAACGGACCAGGGGTTAATGTCCTGGTCTTGAACAGCAGTCGCAGGAGGGTTGAGATCCGCCATGATTTCGATTTGACCTTGGTGGTAAAACTTGCAATGATCTTCTTTGTTCTGTCCAAGTATCGCGGGGTCTTTCTTCTAAGAGGTGGTGGGTACCTATGGAGGGGCAGCTCGGGCTTCAGCACCTTCCGGAGTTGAGTCACGGAATGAGTGGCAGCGCACCAACCAGAATGGTCCGTTCCGCCACAATTGATATTGCCAAGCACGCGCCACAATTAGAACTATCCTGTCAATAATAAAGTCGTCTGAACTTTCGATATATCAACCAGTATCTAGCATTGGTATGTATAGACGTTAAATTATTTTTCTCTTTCATGACTTTTGTTACAATCATCCCTTCCAAAAGATCCTAGATCTGGCAAGTATCAAGCTTGCTTGCTTCCAATCCCAATCATATACCTGCCACGAATTCCATCGCCAACATGTTGAGGAACTTGGTCCACTTACACGGCCACATCTAGGAGGCCAAGGGCTGTTCAACAAGATCCCTTCATGGCCCTTAGGTAAATCATGTCCGACTCTTTATGGTACTAATGAGCTCCGCCGTAGACAACGCGCATGCAAAAACACTGTTTTAGATAAGATGCTTGGATCGGAAGTAGGCGCGAAGGTACATGATCTGCCAAGCCCAGAGACCAATGAGAAGCCAAGTGGTAGCAATGCCGAACCACTTCACACGGTTGTTGGTGCTCTCGTTGGTATCTCGGAGCTTCTGCTCTCGGGTGCGGAGGTACTCCATCTCAGTAACAAGCTCACTAGTGATCTCCTCAATACGGCGAAGCTCAGCCTCGACGGGCTTGAGCTTCTCAGTGGCCTGAATGGCGGACCAATCCTTGGCATCGGCGCCAATATCGATATCAAGTTCAATGTGGCGGGTAGGGCTGTTGAGTCGTTGGGCTAAAGAATTGTCAGTGTGTTGATAGTTAGGAACATGAACTTGGCATGTGATGCCGCAACATGCTTGGGTGCAGAAGTAGACGTACTACCAGAGGGAACATTCTCAAAGCAAACATCGAAAGCAGCGTCGGCGTGAGAAGTAAAGACGGTTCTTGACTCTCCAACAACGTCTCTAGGGCGACCGTATTCATTGCCAACGGCATCGCGAATCTGCAATCATGCATGTTAGTTAGACTCTAGTTTTCCAATCCAGACCAATCTGTCCTCAATCCGGCACAACGTACGTAGAGGTTCACCACCATGCCATCACCCTTATAGCCATCGACGGTCGCTGTCACCACGACGAGGGTGTCCTTTCCAACAAAGTTGCGAATGCAACGCTCCTTAGATCCTGCGATAAGGTCGAACTTGAGAGCGCTAACGGAGCAGACAAGCAGCAAAACGCTGCAGAAATACTGCAGCAATGATTTTTGAAGAGCCATTGTCGTGGTCGAACGCTGTGTCAGGTAGTCGAGAATTCGGTCTTCCTCTCCCAGTGTTGAATCGTATCGTGAATGGTAGGTTGGAGAGGAAAGGCTACGTAGGATAGTTCTACTACAGATAGACAAGGGGCTTGCGCTGGAGTCTAAACTGAAAGGTGTCCCAGTTGAAGCTGTGCCCCACAAGCGGGAAGAGGGCGCCCTTGAGCTGACCAATTGTATATAGCCTTGGTGCTGGCCTTGTCGCTGCCATCACGTGTGGGGCAGCCTCGTCAACTTCCAGATGTTTTCGCGCCTGAGCTTTGAAACCAAACGTACAACCGTACTATTGCTCATCAATTACCTACATAATAGCGATCGCGCATTGCTTTCAAGATGCCCAAATGTAAGTTTAACCTATACTCGTCCGATCAATATCTAAAAACTTTCGCTAACTCTTGTTGCAGTCTTCTGTAAGCTCCTCCAACACGCGCACATCAACAAAGACCCCTCCGACTGACTTCTTATCACCAGGTGACTACTGCGATGTTTACCTCACACACGACTCCATGAGCGTGCGAAAGGCCCACAACAGTGGCCGAAACCATCTACGAAATGTAGTCGATTACTACGAACGTACGCTACCCCTCCAGAACGCGATGCGATCTTGCGACTAACATCATCGGTAGAAATTGGCCACGAGAAGGCCCAGTCGGTCATTGACTCAATCACGTCTTCTTATGCTGCCGAGGGTCAGGCCCACGCGAACCCCATGCTTCCTCAGAATCAGCCCGGCCAAGGCTTCCCGCCACCTCCCTTCGGCTTCCCAGGTGGTAAGTACTGAGACGCTCATGAGGAAACATACGAGACTAACATGCTTTAGGTATTCCTCCCCCATTCCCTGGAATGCCAGGTGCACCTCCTGGACAATTTCCTCGTAAGTCCTCCTTACGCCTTTCGCGGATGAGAACAAACCTAACTCCGAACAGCACCTCCTGGCGGCGGTCGAGGCATGCCTCCTATGCCACCGTTCCCTGGACCCAATGGTATGGGTATTCCTCCTAACGGCTTTCCTTTCCCTCCTCCTCCTGGTGGCTTCCCGTTTCCACCTCCGGGTGCCCCTGGAGCTCCTGGTGCTCCCGGTGCTGCGTTCCCAGGCATGCCCGGCATCCCTCCGCCTGGTCAGGGCTTCCCTCCCGGCGGCATTCCACCACCTGGTTTTGCTCCTCCTGGCGCAGGACCCCCTGGACACGAGAAGCGATAAGTTTCCCCTGAGTGGCCAGGGACGAGTTTCGGGCTGGTTTTGCCCATAGCATTGTTGGCGAATAAGGCGTTAGGGCAGTATCTGGGAAAATGGAAAGTATCACCAGCCCAAGATACTACAAGGTTAGAATCGAAGAACTTCTTTATCCTTCTTTCAGTTAGCTACAATTTCGACTACATCAATCACGATTTTTTTTCAACGTAAACAGTTGATCGCTTCTTATCTGCTGCCTCTCCAGACACAAGCAAATTTTGATACATATATGCATTAGTTATCTTACATGAACAGCCACTCCTGCCCAGTAGCAACGTGCAAGTGTCATTCAAATATCATTCCATATAGACCATTCCGTAACAAAATTCCAGATAGCAAACCATAAACATGACCGTTTTCATAATCCTCCATCATTCGTAAAGCGTGAATCATCTCTGTCATGAACCTTTTTGTCTTTATATCTTCCGAGTAACAATAGCTGTCTACCTCTCCCGACTTTCCCGAGAACAACCCCTTTGCCGATAAAACAGCCAAACTAGGCAGCAGCTCAATGGGATGCAATGCTTTCATATGATTGGTAATGATCGCGGGCGGTGCTCGATCGGATTACTTCTCCGACCCCATCACGAACTTCCTTAGGCCCGCTAATTTTCTTGCGGAGCTCCTGCGAACGCTTTTCGCGTCTTTTCTCGCTGAATCTACGCGGAAAATTCTGCAGCTCCTCCAGCTTACTTCCGAGAGAAAGACGTCTCTTTTCCTTGCTGGCTCGTCTATGAACACTGTTGGCGCGCCAGAACGATTTCTTGACCTCACCATCCGCAGAATGTGGTCTCTCATCGTCGTTGTAGTTCTGTCGCAGCGAACCAGAACTCGAGCGGTGTCGCATTACTCTTAGGTTCCCGCTCGGCGTTCGTCCGATGGTACGACGTTCAGTAGTAGGCCAATCGTAGCTCGTATAATAGGAGTCCTCCCGAGACGGAAGGACGGCAAATGTGCGCTTCATTCTGGAGCTGAAGCTTCTTTGTGGTCCCTTGGGTCGGTTGTCCACTGGAGGATATCGATAGACCTCGTCAGCCGGTTCAGCCGGCCAATGAATATCGCAATCATCGTTGCAGTCCCCGTCGCATTCGTACAAATCATCGCTAGACCACTGAGGGCGCCAAAAAGGATGCAGCTTGTCCTCCTCCATAGGACTATCGTCGGGACTAGGGTATTCGGGATCATGTTCCATAGTCGGCATGCCTTTGATACGACCAGTCCGCGAAAGTGATAAAGTCCGCGAAAGGAAGCTGGAAGGTCTTCGCGAAGATGGAGTATAATCCACTGAGTGACGTCGTGTACGGTTGAAAGCTCGACGGACCACAGACGGTCTGCGAGGTGGTTTCTCGTTCATTGCCTCAAAGTAGTTACCCATCTGCGCCATCTTCTCGTGAGCAGGGGTCGTTCCCGACGGTGTCGCAGGGATGAAATTGATGAACGGCGGATGGCTCGGTGGCTCTGGGGGCACTCGAGGGTTTCGGAGTGGGGAGTCGACATCTGCAAGAGAAAAATTTGGCTGGGGAGGTGTGGTAGGAATTTCTTCTGAGGAGTCTGTTGGTAGTGGAACGTCCAAATCTTCCTCAGTCTCCGTCTGTGTCTGATCTGTTGACTCAGAGGGCTTTACGGAATGGTCAATCATCAACAGCGACGAGTTCTGATGGGGATACATTTGTACCGCCTGAGCTTCAGAGACCACCGGATTTGTCCCGTTTGTGTCAACAGAAGCCAATGAAAAGGGCGTGTTTTGTGAGCCATATCCTTTAGTGTTCAGAAAATCATCATGGTGTTCCGAGCTTGACAGCCGACGGCTTTGAGAAGGGCTTGAGAGCGTCTGTGTTGTATGAGCTGCTTCTGAAAATCGAATGTCGGGTACTTCCTGCGTATCCTTCTTCTTATTAAGATATTCCTGCAAAGCGTTGTGAAGCTTCATGCTTTCGGCCGTCAAAGAACTGGCTCTTGAGCCATTACGGCTTGTAGGAGCAGAAAGAGAGGATGAGCGGGCCGGTATAACAGGGGGGTAATCCATGGTTCTCTCATCTGAGCTTTCGGACAAAGAGTACGAGCGACCACGAACCTGGCGCCGGACAATAGGTGGCTCGCTCCTTCTAGACGATGAATCATTTACTGTAGAGCTGACACTGGTTGCAGTCGTAGTCTGGCTTGACCGTCGGCTTGAACGAGACCTCAACGACGGCTCCCTTGATTTAGTCTTGTGAGACGACAACCGATCAGGCACAACAACCACTGGTATAGCGCCGGCTTTCCATATCTCGCGTCGAGCTCTGCCACTCGAGATGGAATTGACCGTCATGTTTGAAGACTGGCTCTCGGATTTAGGAGCACTTGGTCGTGTTCGCATCCGTGCATCATTTTGCGATCTGTCCGACTTGAGAGAATCTGTTGTTGACACAGATGACGCATTTATAGGTTCTCGCAACAGAGTTTGTTTCCGCACATGTCGCAGAGTTCTCTGCCTCTTTGGGGTCGTGTCCAGAAGATATGCCTCTACAACATTCGAAACAGTAGATTTGTTTGAGGCAACAGACATTCTGCGTGGGTCAGAACTTGCGATCATGCTTGATGCAGCTGATGAAGGGCCATCACGGGTTGAAGGAGCTCTTGTGGAAAGGGTTTCGGCTCTCTGATGTAAAGGCATTCCCCGCACAGCTTTAGCGGCTTGTGTTGATGTGACCATGTTTGGCTCGACGAGCTTTGCCCTGGCTGGACTCGAACGCATAATGTCCAGTGGTTCAGGGCGCTTCTTGACCGTGACCATTCTTTGCAAGTTATGGTCCCATTCCTGCTCTACCTCGCTCACGGAGCCCCAGTCGCTATCGTTGTGAACCCAATCCCCTCCAAGTGACCTGGATACGCTGCTCCCCTCTGATCGGGGCGCAAAATTGGCCAAGGCCGAAGCCAGTACATCAGGCCTAGGAACGCGGTTACTTGCCTCGGAAACCCGACGAACGTTCGGTTGCGAGTTCTTAGTATTCGCAAACTTGCCCTCGTCCTCCGATGACAAAGGGTCTTCCCGGGCAGTCGTAAAGGAGCCAGATTGGGATTCTCCGATGGTAGTATTTGAACCAGCACGGTCACTAGCAACAGGTCTCAACAGTTTCGGGCGGCTTGTAGAATGATGAGGCGGCGTCACATCAGGCGTAGGGGGGCTCTTCTGATTAGGAGGCGTCGAAGGCGAACGTAGATGGGATGGCTGGGGAGTCCGTAACGCAATATCGGTTGCAGCGGGGCTACTGGTCTTGCCGGAAGAGTTGTCAGAGGGCTGGCGCGAATGTCTCGGTGGAGTTGGTGGCAGATCCGGGCCACTGCTTATCCTCCGTGACTGATGTTTAAGAGTTCGTGGACTAGATGGCTGCTTGGCATTGCTGGAACGAGACGTATCAACAACCAAATCATGTCTAGTCAAAGGACTTGCTACTCGTATAGGCAACTCAGAAGCTCTTTCGGAGCGTGGTCGAGGCAGTGTTTTGTGTCTTTTGAATTGCAGTTGACCTGTCGGGCTGGCCTCGAAGGGTGCTTTGGGGTGATAATCGGCGGATGGCGCCATCATGACTGGCGATGAGATGGAGTGTGCACCCGAGAGCATGACTTTGGTTAGTTGGAGATTTTTAAAACTTTTGCTTCGCGACAACAATGTTGGGATTGTTTAGTATTGGCATGCTGGCAGCCATCGGACAGAAGCAGGGTTTTAGAACAGTTGCGGAACACAACATGAACAGGTTAGACGGTAGTCCGAGACATGCAAGCAAGCAAGCGACGCGCCTCAAGGGTAATGGCAGGTCTCAACCAGAAAGCGACAGTTGAACGCGGCTACGGACGTGAACCGGCACGCCGAACACAATCGCAAACCTGGCTTAAAGAGTTGCGTCGAGTGTCGAGCGCGACAGTCGAAAGCGCATGCTGAGGCGAGAGAATACGGATTACAATCGCGTCAAGATCGGTATATAAACGATGAGTAATGTTGATTAACAGCGGACTGTGGTTAAAACAACCACGGGTGAAGAGGCTGGCATAGAGCAAAGACGAAGAAATATGGATGTGAGGTAAGATGACGAGAGAGAAGAAGGAGAGGCGTATTGAGCGAGGAATAGAGCCAGCCCAGTAGTTAGAGCAGAATAGATAGATGGATGACGGGGGTGTGGAGGACCCGACCATGCCATGGAAGCCCAGAAGAAGCAAGTCCCATCAAGGGTCGAAAGGGAGGGGGGCAGCTGTGGGACGCGCTAAATAGAGGCAAGTTTCCAGCAGTCCTCAGTGGTCTTGGAGACTTGTTTCAGTGGTCCCAGTGTGCATTTCACGAGCTGCAGCGGTCCGGGTAGACGAGCTCGAGTCGCCAACCTAGTGCAGGAGCGACTCGTTCGAGTCCATCACAGTGTCCGTTCCCCGTTTGGATTGGCGGTTTGAATTGAATCAACGATGCAAGTTCAGCTACGGCTGGATCATGCATCATCTACCTAGTATTCGATACAAGGGAATGGTAGCCAGAGGGTCAAATCCAGAAGTCTTGCAGGACTGTCGAGTCACTGGCCCGCCCACTTACATGCGTTCGGGTTAGGATGCAATGCAATGATGGACGAATACCATGGCCGAACTGCCGTGGCACAAAAGGCCAAGCGAGTCCTGTGAGCGACAAGTGAACAAGCGATTGCTGGGACGGTCCGAAGGGCGCTTCCCATGTGCGCAAGGGACATAAAGTTTCTTTGACGGTGAGGTAGCTTGGCAGCTTAGACCAGACAGTTTGGTTTATGCTGCTTTAAGCATTCTATTGGGCAAAGCCAGACGTCTCAATTAAGGCTAAAACTCACGTTGTTTTCTCGTACTGTGAGACAGTGTGTGCGAAGAGGAGAAGAGGGCCCGAGAATCGATTCAAACTTAGTGGGTACAATATGCAGCGTTGGAGGCCAGACTCATGGGTGTTGGGGTTGGGGGAAACAAGCCTGCCCGGTCAATTGCTATTTCCTTTATTAACTAACTAACCTTCATTGCCGAGAGAAACTGAAATAAAAGTAAAATAAAATAAAAACGCAAGGATCATAACCGGTCTTTGAAGCGTACCTACCTAGGAATAAGAAACAGACTGCCCCGCCCCGAGTCGATGTACGGCGATGATGCAAGACTGTAGTACCAATAGCAGTTGCAGTTATCAAGTAAATCGATGGCTGGCTGGATATGCCTCTCTCTACATACACCAACGCGCATGAGTGAAAAGCCCTCTCTCTTTGTTCGTGCATCCTTCTTTGCCTATTAGTCCCCGCTCTCACCAATGTCTTTGTTCTCAGCTCTTCTATTCATCCTTTTCACTGTGGTGCTTGGATAAATCACATCTCTTGAATGCTACCCGCTTCGCAACACGACCAAGTTTCCATGTCGCGGGGACGAATCCGCTGCGTTGGAGGCGTAACCCTACCGACTTTAGAACAAGACCACTAGATCTAAAAAGAATAAACGGCAACCTTGGGCTTCTGCAAGCCAACATAAGTGCTATCTTGACCAGCCACTCACCTCTCAGAGCACCTCTCCAACTCAATTTGCTCACAACCTTCACGTCCCTCTTTTCTCCTGCCATTGCATGCTCGTGAACCGAATCAGAATCCTTTTGCTGCAAGACTTGCAGAGCCGAGCGAAGACCGGCCTTTCTCTTTATGTACATTGTCCTTATCGAAGCTGAGATAGGCAGGTATCGGCTGATACTGTCAATCGACTGCAGCTCATGAACCGCCTTCGTCATTTGTCACGAATCGACACTTGAGAAGAGTACGAGCATGAATGCTACGCTCCGAGACAATGCTGTAGACAATGGCCTCACGTCTCAGATCCAGCCCTGCAGGCGGACGCTTAGCCCGTTGATTAGTGTGCTGCATCAGGCTTATATTCAGTGTGTTATCACGAGAACTCTGAGTTCCTGGCTACTCGAAAGTCCCTGAGTCCCTGCATCTCGGATGAAAATGGTGTTCCTGAAACTTGTCAACTGATCATGATAGTCGCATTCTCTTGGATAATCGAGTGATTCAGCCAACAAAGTCTATGATGTATGATTTGGTTGCCTTTTATAATGAAATCTCATACTGCTCCAACTTTGCACAAATTTACGATACATCATCAGCGATTTGCAAACGCAAGTACTAAGCTTCCTATGGCTAATAAGTAGGTTGTTAGTATCTACGTCATGCACTCGAATTTCAGTGGCTACGCGGTTACCCTGTAGCTAGCTGGCTGTGTCGCTTTTCGTTCTGTTGAAGTACGTATGTTGATGCTCGACACAAATGTCACGAAGTTGCTATACATCGTAGTTATATGTGTTAATTCAATAGTCCTAGCATATACTTACTGGGTTGGACTTGGACAGGGTATTGTTGTTTTAAAACATAGATGTTATGACATGTTTGTCTTGTTAGCCAGACGAGGGCATCACCAACACGGTCGAACAAGTGATGACCCAATTTCACAAAGTCGCTTCATGACGGGCGGACATGGAGGGTAATACAGGATGCATCAAAGTGGAAGAGACTAACAAGGGACCCGGCATGAACACACTTAGTGAGTGCCATCGTGTTGGGCAGGGAAGATGAACTATTAAGCGGCTTGAATACTGGTCGATATGGTGTGATCAGCAATCTGAAGATAAGACAACAGTGAGATACAAGGCTAGTAGGTAGGCAGGTATGTAAGCAGACCTCAGGAAATTAGAAAGCTTGGCTTCTGGGAACTTAAGAGATGGATTCAGTGGATCAGTCTATGTCATTTTACACTACAGTACTCCGTAGTCCGTACATCCCTAGCTCATATATTTTTACCTGCAAGGCTAATACATAGTAATGAAGCTCAGGAACTTTCCCACTACCCCTTGGAGTAAGTAGGTAGGCAGTAAAGACGGGTTTCTTGAAAAATGCTGTGTGACATTCTGTATGTGTAGTTCCGACTTGAATTCAGCTCCTGTCCTGACTGCCTGACTCACGTGTCACGTGCTACTAGAAAAACATCGATCATGTTTCCTTGGGATGATTTCTTGATGTGGTGATCAACAATTCTACTGCTGTCCAAACGACACCACATTGATTACTGAAGTTCCTTCGCAGAAATCAACGCTTTTCCTAAATGAAATTACCCCTTGCTTCTGACCCTCATGGCATCCGCTATCTTGAGGGCTCGAGCGTACGGCACCATGCCGAGCCGGTTGCTCGACTCGCTGGAGCTGATGATCCCCACTACTGATGCAGTTTAAACAAAAAACCGAACAGGGGCGGCTTGATAAGCTTATGGCGCAGAGGATGAACATGCAAAGCGTCCGACCATCACCAAGTCCCCGCAACACATTTTTGTGGTGGGAAAAAAAAAAAAAAAAAAAAGATCAGCCTTCCTCCAAATCTCGAGATCCGGAAGATCTCTCGATGGTCACTTGTGCCTATGGTCACTGGACTTCGTAACCAAAAGGCCATCGTACGAGAAACGAACAATATGAAGCAATCGCCCAGTCCGATCTTGCTGTTGGAACTTGGGATGATGCGGGGAGGAAGTGATCTGGATGGACGAACAAAGATAAGACCCGCTGTCGAATTCGTATGGCAGGCAGCCTTGTTAATTCCCTCAAGTTAGGCATCGCGCCTTATCCCCTGTCCAAACCAAGTCTGGCCGTACCCGCAGAATGTTCGACTGACCGATGTCACCTAGACGAGGGCTGAAAGACTCACATTTGTGTAGTGTTGGAAGAATGAAGGTGATTCCAAAGTCAAAGTTTTGCGACGGATATCTCCATGGCGTGACTGAGATGAAACGATCAAAACAACAGCTTGCGAATCCGAACGAAGCGGCTGGGCGATATATTTATCAAAGCCACTGACACGGCTTCTTGTAAGCTTACTGGATGACGATCCCTGACGCTAGAATCGGAGGCTGAGCGTGATGAGGCTGTGGCCATGCCATGGTGCTAAAACAAGCCACAGAACTACACCAACTACGTAACTGAGGAGCCCGATGGGTGGCAGATGGTAAAGTTTCTCGTGCAACCTGGCAACGTTACCACGAAAGTTTTCTTTTTACCATGATCCCCCACCCTGTCATTCTTAGGGTATTCTCGAACCAGTGACATGTTGACACTTTGGAAGGTACCGCAAGCCACATGAAAAGGGTGTGGTCAATACGAAGAGCAAGACAGATAACGAGTCGCTGTGCGAATGGGAATGGTCCATATGGTCATGCTCTGCAGAAGGGCACAGCAAATGAACAAAGAAGGGTGTTGGTCGAAGTCACTTGCCAACTGAGTCATCCAGCGGGTCAACAGGATACGGTGCTCGACGTCTGATGTTTTGCGCGGTAGCAAAGTCCGAGATCTATCTAGAGACCCCTTGTCTTCAGTCTCCAGTCTCTAGTCCACAATCCCCAGCTACACATCATTCTATTCTAAGTTACGATCTATTTGGGGATCGTGAATCCAAAACTGGGTTCAGAGCCACGAGGTGTCGTATGAAGTCATCGGGTGTACTGGAGGCCGTTGAAACGAAACGTTCCAGTTATTTCCATCGATGTTTTTTTTCCCTTCTTGAGGCTCAGGCCCAGAGGGACGGCTCCATCTCGGACCATGCCCTGTTGAATGCCCAGTCAATGTGGCTGACCGGCAGGCCCGGCGCTGGGCATAAAAGCACATGGGCGCAGGGCTGGTGCTAGCTTTCCGTGGGCGAAGAACGCCATATTCCAAGAATAGCCATTAGCCACCCGTCAATTCTTGGTGGCAGCCTTGCACCACTCATGACAGCCAGCCTGACGTTACGTTTACCATTCCCAATTAACTTGTGGTTTAAGCTTTCTCTCAAGATCGAATCGTTGCATGCTGACATAGCCACACTGCCACACTACCATGCGATGTGCGTAGGGTTCCGATCTGGATTGACTATTAGCCCCGGACCCTCCTGTTGTACCTAATTGTGCAGAGTGGACATACTGCATAGTACACACAATGTTGCCTGCCAAGGTTTGGGTCATTATTGCTGGGGCGATCAAGAGAAAATTTGAAATTGCAAAGCTCGGTGAGCTTGGGAGCTACCATCGTGGGGCATGTCTGCAAAGCTTTGGCTCTAGACTTTGCTAGGTGCAGTTGAGCGACATGGTAGCATGGCTACGGCCCGCTGCAAGTTAACGATAACAAGGCCAAGAGAACAACCACGGCTCTTTTGGGTCGTGTATTCCTATTCGGGACTGGGAGGAATGCCGTGAGTGGTCACTAACATCTGACAGCAATACGGAAAGATCCAGGGTATTGGCACCGGACAAGCCCACCCTACCCACACCTCGTATCCATCGTTAGCATTTTCAACAGCCACTACTTCGGCATGGCTTATCATCAGCCCTGCTAGTAACACCACCGAACTAGTCGGCCGCCATTGGACTGGAATAGAATCGAATTAACCATGAGTTAGTCGGCTCCGCTCTATCTCGCTTACACACCCAACAAACTGGGCCACCATGTTGATGAGATATAAGAAATGGCTCTGCCTCGTCTACAGCCCCTTCCTTCGTACTATCTAATACACCATAGTCTTTCGTTCAAACATCAGCTCTGTCGACTTACACACAGTGACAAAGTACATTCGTTAACACAGGCATACATACTAAACACCAAACACTATCATGAAGACTTCCGCCATCATCCTCGCTGCTGCGGCCGCTGTTGCCAACGCTCACTACGACGATGTGAGTATCATCCATAAGCACCGCCAGACCTGAAAGCATACTGACTTGCATGACCCTAGACTCACGTTGGATTTACCACTGTCTACAAGAACGGTACCGTCACTGAGCCTACTCAGTACACTACCAGCACTGTCTACAGCACCAAGACATACACCGTCACTCAGTGCCCTCCCACCGTCGTCAACTGCCCTGTTGGCCATGTCACAACCGAAACCATTGCTGTTTCCACAACTATCTGCCCTGTCACTGAGGTCCACAACCCTACCGAGCCTAGCAAGCCTCATGAGCCTACTTACCCCGGCCAGGACGTTATCACCAAGACTCAGACTTACGCCTACCCCCACCCCACCAACCACGGCCAGAGTGTGACCAAGACCATCACTTACACCGTTCCTGTCGATCACGCTCACAACGCTACCGCTGTCTACCCTCCTCACACCTACCATCCTGTTCCTTCTGGTGGTGCTCACCCTACCGGTGTCGCCCCTCCTCCTCCTCACTCCGGTTCTGAGGGTGGAAAGACTCCCCAGGGCGAGCAACCCGGTAACGACGACGGCACCGACAGTGGCAAGGACAACGGCAGCGGTAACGGTAGCAACAGCAACGGCAACGAGGGCAGCGACAGCGGAAGCAAGGGCAGCAACGGCGGTGACAGCTCCTCTAGCTCCGGCTCCGGCTCCGGCTCAAACGAGGAGCACGAGCCTTCCACCTCTGATGTTCCTGAGCCTGTGACTGCCGGTGCTGGCATGAACACCGTCACTGGTCTCTTGGCCATTGTCGGTTTCACTGCTGCCTACCTTATCTAAACTGGACCCTCTTCTGGTTCATCGATCAATTGATCGATGAACCACATCTTCTCTTTCTTTTTTCTTCCAAAACTTCTTACGATCCTTACACGATGCATGAAAAGCATAACACTTGGGTATGATTTGGTTTTTGTTCGCGCAAGCGAACGGCGTTAGTAATAGGGGGCTTTTTTTATATTCCGCTTTGGACACCAATGTGATTGGGCCAAGCGATGATGGGATTGGGGGAATGCATTATATGAGATCCGAACGCGATATGCAAACGACTTTATATGCTAATTTCTACATTTAATACTTCTTACTAGCGACCATTCATTTAGACTAGATTTTGATTTACCTTGCACCTATTACAGGGTGTGTTTTAAAAATATAGACGGTCGCAAAATTGCTTGCGCTATTCTCAACTTGATTGTGTGGTATTTTTGTTAAATATAGGTATAGAAACGAAATAGTTAGTGTCTGGTATTGCCAAATATATATATCAATTACTATTACTAAATGCATTTTCCCGCGCCCAAATGAATTGCTGATACACGGAAGTCAATACCGAAAGTCTCAACATGCTGTCTTCCCACACATCAAGTTCAGAACCCAAGCCTGTGGTACGTCCTGCTCCCGTTCGCAGTTACTCAGATAGCTCAGATAAAGTGCATATCGAAACAAGACTCCTCTCAGCTCATCCTCGTTCATGTCCTTCCCCACCCCATTCTGCCACCTGCTGATGTCTAACTTGTCTCCCTTCACACCCGCGGCCCATGAATCTCCGCGCAAACCAACCCACAGCGCCATGAGAAATGAATCTTCGACAGGTAAGTTCCGAGGCACGCTGCATCTTGGCGACCAAATTGAGGGACGTCGACACCGCCGCACAGGATCTTGTGCGATGGCAACGAGTGTGTTTTGCGCCACTTCCGGGTCTAGAAACGAAACAAGAACTCCGAATGTGCGTTTTGCGAGGATGGAGTTGAAGGTTCGGGATGTAAGCCGGGCTTGCTTGACGGCTGGGGATGGAAGATTGTCCAGGATCTGGATGACAATTTCTGTGGGGAGCGTGTCCATTGTGGCCAGTTGAGAATGTCTAAGTCAACGAACAGGTCGTATTGCAAGCGATGTGTAGATCAGAGACGATGTATTGTTGTTGAGTAGGAAGCAAAAGGATAAGCACAATGAAAGGTAAGCGGCGATTACTATCACCGGGTCTTATGTTCTACTTCATGTCCCCTTTTTTGGTTACGTTACGAATGATAATGACCCGAGCTGATGTCTTGTCCGTCCTTCTTGTCGTAGCCTCTAGGCTAAGCTAGTCCATACAGGTTCTCATGTAAGACAAGAAGCCGACGCAGATCAGCCATGTTGGCCGAGTCAGGTGAGAACAAAGGGCGTCGATTGGACCCAATCCCCCGACTGTTCTAGCCTTTGAGGTTCTCGTTCTTCGTAAGATTGCTCGTAAGGGTTCTTACGCCTCGTAAGGTTTGCGGGGGCTGGCTGTGCTTGGCTATATGGAGAACAGAGTGAGATTCTATTGGTGGCGGTTTATCAACCTACTTCAGTTGTAAGACAGACTGGACAACCGAGATAAAATTGTTCGAGTCTTGGTAAGAAAGCAATATCGAATTGCTTTTTTGTATTCAATCATGTTTTGGATTTTAATGAATCGAAATCCTTGCGAGCTCCATCTACTCGACCGTCTCCTCTTGCCACCATTGCTTCATTAGCCGTAACCTCTCTGTCCTCTCCCTGGCCATCCTCCTCCCCTCATCTGTCTTCATCATGCCCTCAAGCAAAAGTAACTTATCGTCAAAATGCTCCATTGTGTTCTCCAACGTGCGGCTCTTTGCCCCTCCAAACGCAAACGTTCTCGCGATCCCAACTGCACCGATGGCGTCCAGCCGGTCGGCGTCTTGCACAACTGCCAGTTCCGGATACGATTCCACCAGGGCCCGAGTGTGAGCCGGGTCCTTGACCTCGGTGGAGTAGCTGACCCCGAGACATATGGCCTGAACGGTGTCGGCGAGATCCTGCGGTGCGCCGAAGGACACGAGCACCGAGGCCACCATGCGTGAGGAGTCTTCACCAGGACGGAGATACTTCTTGTCGCCGACGTCGTGGAGCAGTGCAGCTAGAGTGACAAGAGACCGGCATGTCGAAGGCGTGTGAGATTGAATGTGGTGAGAGAGGCGGAGAACACGCTTGATATGGTTGAAGTCGTGTGATGCGTCGTAGTTGGACATGTACTTCTCAACGTAGGCTGTCACCTTTTCGACGAGGGCATCGTCAACTGAAAAGTTATTGGCCGTCATTTTGTGATGAAGTCGTTGACCGAGTATGAATGGCTTTGTGAGGGGACGGTAAGTTTGTCGATATGGTGGAGCGAATACCCTTTTCAGGAGATATCGCATGTCAGAGCAGATTCTGTTCGAACGTGATGGTTTAAGAGTGAGTGACGGTGTGATCTGAGATGAAGACTAGTACTAAAATCTCAAGATAAAAATTTAGCCCCATTCACGATGTTTGGTTTGTAATCAAAGACTTCGCGACGTTTCAGTAGAACATTCGAAAGTCAGACTCAATAGTCCATTTTCTAGGCAGCTATATAGCTAAAATAGGAAGGTCAAGTCTAATTGACGTTGATCCGTGGATATTGACGTGACGAGCAACGCGTTGAAACGAGGACATTACAAGATCGTGACGGGTGACCACGTGACCTTTCACGTCGTTGTAGGCAGCTCTCAATACCAATAGATTTCAGAGGGCTTCATAATGAAATAGAACGCGAGGTAAAGTAAATCTTGGGTTTGTATATCTTGGATCAAAACTGTAGCAATTGTCCTATGTCAATCTTGCTCAAGTGGCTTCTCTGATTTGGACATGCCACATGCCATGTATTGAAACCGTATACATATTCAACGGCATATGTTTGTGGTCAGTCACTAGTTGCCTTGTATTATCGATCTAGATGGAGGGATTATAGAGATTTGTTTCACAAATTCTTATAGAATCACAAAAATTAAGTTGTGTTAGGCGCAAGATGAGTGATCTGTTCATCAATCACAAACAAATACAAGCTCATTAACAGGTCAGACCTGATTCAGCTCTTCAACAACATACTTGGTCGAAGCCAGTCACGGCTAAGAGCTAGAGCATGGACACTCCCATGATTATACTGGTCCATGATTTCTACAAAGGCAGATTGCCAGCGGCAACTCTTCATGCATCTCAACACAAAAGCGTCGGCTTACAGCATGAAAAACGTCACGAGTCAGTCCCTGTAGAGAAAAGCTCAAAGCATAGAGGACCATTTTGCGTGCAACCTTTGTCAAGTGATCAGGATCCTCTGTGGAAACTTCGTATACCGTTACCTCGTAGCATAGGTAGGTTCCGGCGATAACAACTCCAACCTCACTCGTCGACGGCCATCCCTCCACCTACTTAGACATGCAGCATACGAAGGAGTCACGCTTTCGAGTCGAAATTACTTGTTCATGATCCTTACCTTGCCTTTAGATTTTTGCAAAGTGTAATAATTCCCCGCTCATCTACTTGCAAGCAACTATCACAAGCATGGACCTTGTATGTAGAGAGGGCGGTGGATGCACTCAGTAGTTCTGTTAGTGTAAGTGTGTGACGGACCTCACATACCCGCCGGAGCTAAAAAGTCATAGCATGCATGCACTATGTAGGCAGTCGGATGACGGAGGACCGATGTCACCGATGCTAGACCTCGAAGGATAAAGGTAGAGTCTTGGAGGTTTGTGCCGGGCACTCGCGGACGGGCCGCCGTAAAGGGAGGGGGGAAGGGGAGGAAGATGGGGGTGGTATGCCCTAGACCCATTGTACTTGGCGAATAAGGTACCTTAAGACGTGAATTGTACTCAGCGGTATCCATAACTACTGCACTGAGATTTCTATCAGAGATTTCCATGTGCATAGGAATGAGGAGCTTGTCAGGGATGGTGAAGGGAGGTGGTTGGACATGGGAATACAAACGAGGCCTCGATATGTATGTACCTTCCTTGTATAGTGGCCTATAGGTATGGGCCACCACCAATCCACATGTCTCTGTTTTAATTCAATAGCGCAGGTATGGATACTCTGTGATAGTATTTAGCGTGGACAAGATATGCCGTGGTATAACATACTGCCACCAATACAACAATGACGGAGCATATAGTTCCGCAATGAAGCTGATAGAAAGTCAAACTAGTCGGTCAGTCAAGTGAGCCAATTCCTGACTTGTCGAATTACAGGGTAAGTCATATGTACATACATACTCGAGTACGGCCGCATGAACTCGAGGGTTGCACTACGTCTCGCCCGACTGAAGAGCGGCCCAATAATGGAGGGAGATGTCAAAGGCAGGACATTATTACGGCAGATGTGATGCGATGCAAGGCGATGCCATGCTATGCGATGTGAGATGAAGACAACATAGGAGGAGGAGGAATTGCATGATCCATAGATTGTTATTTGTTAGTATTGGTAAAGAACAAATGCAATGCTGAGGCCTCTGCATGGGGCTGAAGTGGTTGACGACGTTGAATCTGTAGAGTATGATTGGCTGGTCTGCAGCGTGACGAGAGATGGCTTTTAGCGGTGTCACGGGCCAATGGCGGGGGAGAAATAGACGCTCGACGGGGGATCACCTTCGGGCTTGTTTAGCGGTGCTGGGGATGTGATTGGCGCAGTGTTTCTATCTAGGTACCCCCGCTCCCGGGACCTCCCTGGGACTCAGTGGGCTGCTTCTAAATATCGCATCGTCGCCCCGCTTTTTGATGCACGCACTCTCTGCTTAACCGCCCACGCTAGAACCGGGAACCCTCCTCTACTCTTACCTCAATCAAGTGTGATGCTTGAGTGATGATAGTCGACATGAACTCGCCATCTCCTTGTCTGCAGCCTCTGATTGGCTGTATCTTGTAATTTGTATTGCTCTATCTTCCTTGCTTTGTGTGCGTATGCGTATTGTCTAGTCTGCCTACCCAGGTAGTTAGTTATGTGATGGAAATGGAATTCCACAAGGCAACCGAACGGGGAGCCGACTCTAACTCACACTATGGCCGCCATACACGGCCGCTTCTTATAAACAGGACCAACACCCCAAATGACTCTTTTCCTTTTCTCTCTTTCTTTCTTCTTCAGCAAGTCCTCTTCAATCGCAAGTCCGGTTTCTGTTTTTGGGTCTCTTACCCTCTTCCCCCTTTGTGTTTTCGTTGTCCCCTTCATAGAGCAGGTCTCTATTATACTTCTAATTTTGTTGTCTCTAATCCCAAGAAATCACCCGCATTAACATCTCGAAACTCAATACAATCAAGTTGCTGGTCAGCTTAGAGACAATATCCCCCCTTTAACGACTATTTTTTGTTGTTGTTCCAACCATCCAATCGCGCCCGTTATAATCGTCTAATTACAGAAATTCACGGATTTCACTTGCTCGTGCCAACTATCAAATCAACATTTGCACTCTTTTCAGCATCCTGCTACCCAAAACAACTTCATTTTAAATAATCAAGTCAATTCAACATGTCGGCTATTCAACTTTCTTTCTCTCTCCGCGTCTCCTCCGGCGTCAAGACTGTCCACCTTCTTGGCTCCTGGGACGGTTATGTCGGTCAGCTCCCTCTCTCCAAGGACAAGTCCTCTTCAAAGTCCGGCTCCTGGAAGGGAACCTTTCGATTCCAGAACTCAACTCTTGAGGCTGGCCAACGATACTGGTACTACTACATCATCGACGGTTACCACGTTGCCCACAACCCCAGCGTCACCTCAACTGTTGAGCCCACCACCGGCCGTGAGCTGAACGTTCTCGACGTTCCCACCGACTCTCACAAGTCTTCATCCCGCTCCTCCTCTTCCAAGTCTTCCTCCAAGTCGTCTTCCTCCTCAAAGTCCTCGTCCAAGTCTTCTTCCTCCTCGCACAAGTCATCGTCATCCAAGTCTTCCTCCAGTAGCAAGAGCTCTTCTCACTCCTCCAAGGATAAGGAGTCCCGATCCTCGCGATCCTCCCGCCACAGCTCCAAGCTCTCCGTAGACATCCCCAAGGGCCGCCCCCTGTCCATCTCTCAGATCCAGGCTCCCAAGCCCATGTCTCCACACGCGACCAAGCACATTTTGGATGCTTCCTACTACGACAATGGCGAACTTGACGAGCTTGCCGACCGTCTCGGCAGCGCCAATATTGAGGATGAGTTCATCACCGACTTCAGCACCTCGCCAGTCTCCTCCAGCGGTTCTTCCCTGTCCTACCGCTCCGACAGCTCTTCTCCCAACTCGTCCCTCTCTGGCTACAGCACCCCCGGATCCGACGTCAGCTCTTGCACCTGCGAGCGCTACGGTATCACTCGCAAGGGCGAGCGTGTCAAGCTCGACTGCGGCGGATCTCGCTGTGGCTTTGATGACGACAGCGACTCCTGCTCCAGCGGCAGCGAGGACGAGTATGAGTACGAACCCGTCTCTCCTGCCAACTCCCGTCGCCACGGCGTCGTTGCATAAATGCATTGGTGTAATGCGAAGACTTTGGCAAGAGGTTGAGAGAACCCTTAGCCGTTCACTCCTTGTATCGGGCATCCCCTGGCAGCACACCAGCGCCGGGATGACTCGACCTATGTTGTTGTGGTAATATCAGCAATCATTTTTCTGTTCCGACCTGCGTCACGTATTCCCGACGTGGATGGCACGCCGAGCTGGTCTCGGAATGTATCAGCCGCGCCGGTACGTTGATCGTCAGTTAGGTCGATGCTGCGACCGTTTGACGCAGTCCACGATGGGTACATCATGTCGTGGCTGCGCAGGCGTAATTCTTCTTCCTCACTCTGTTTCGCTCTTGAGTGAGCTGGGAGACTTTGAAAGAGGTCGTCCCAGAAACAATTCTGTCAAATCAAGAGAAATCTCATCTGCCTTGATGATGAGAAGCCTTCTCTGGCAATCAATATATGGATGTGGTTCGTGACCTGGCGATGGATGAGGGTCTGGACTAGCCATTACGAAGTATGAATGAGGTGGATGATCAAGGACAGTCATGAGCAATGAATGAATAATGAATGAAATAGCTTAGCTGTCTAGGATAGATGACGATTGAATCTATTCATGAAATGAAACACAATATCTTTTGGTTCCCAAGTGGTGCATACAACAATGTTAGTAGTGTGTCTCGGTTAAGTTTGTAGTTGGTAAGAGACCATCCCATGTTAAGAACGGGAATCTCCACTACACGCTGTATGGGACCTTAACAGGACCCTTCAGGGGAAGGGGATGGATCTTATCCATGGCGGGGTAACTCCTTACTATCGATTGGATGTGGTTGTAGCATAAGTCAACTCCTGCCTCACCGTTAGTGCCTGTTATGTAGGCTAGAACATAGTTTCTACATACAACAACCACATTGAGTCTCTAGTTTATGAACAATCGGGCTAGAAGTAATCAATCAGTACCCCCCTCATCCGAGTTGATTGCATTCAGAAGGGGTCTCACGATCCACCCTTCTTGTCAAGCGCCAGCTCTTACAGCTCCAATCTTTATATCCAACCATAGCTCACCCAACCGCAGACATGTCTGACGACCAGCTCATTCTCCCCATCATCGACTCTCATATCCACCTCTACCCAGCCTCCGAACTCGACTCGCTTTCCTGGTACACCCCCGAGAACCCTCTCACCGGCCAGCACTCACTCGAAGAATACCGCGAAGCTACCTCTTCAGCCCCGTCACTCTTGGGCTTTGTTTTTGTCGAGACAGACCGCAAGAACGATGTTGAAGCTGGCGCCGCAGATGGATCTGGCTGGGAGGCTCCCCTAGCTGAGGTCTCGTGGCTCAAGCGTATTGTGCTCGGCCAACCGCGTGAAGGCGAAGGACACACAGCCGAGGACGCAAAGCTGTGTCTGGGAATCGTTCCCTGGGCGCCTGTTGTCAGTGGCCCTGAGGTGCTGGAGCGCTACCTCGATCGTGTCAAGGAGGAAGCTGGCGATGCTTGGCCAAAGATCAAGGGCTTCCGCTATCTGCTACAGGACAAGCCTCATGGCACCATGCTGGACGAAAAGTTCATCGAGGGTGTAAAGCTGCTCGGCCGCCGTGGATTCACCTTCGATGTCGGTGTTGACCAGCACCGCAGAGGAAAGAAGCAGCTCGAAGAGCTCGTCGCGTTCGTCGAACGTGTTCATGATGGCGTTCCAGAGGAGGAAAAGGTTACATTGGTGCTAAGTTCGTCGACACTACTAGTATCCTTTATCTTGTATATGTAAACTAACAAGCGACTCTTAGACCACCTCTGCAAACCAGACTTTAGCGTTATCAACGTCACATCCGACCCAGGATTTCATGCCTGGCGCACCGCTGTCTACGCTCTCAGCAAAGATTCCCACGTTTACATGAAGCTCTCGGGCGGCTTCTCCGAAATGCCCGATTCCCTGCGAAAACAGGACCCCAACCATATATTCGAAGCTACTCTTGGCTGGCTCGGCATTACTCTTGCTACCTTCGGCGCTAGCCGCATCATGTTTGGCAGCGACTGGCCTGTATGCACTGTCGACAACGACAATGCCTGGCCCAGATGGCGTAGCATTGTCGAGCGCATGTGCTGGATGGCGACCCTGGGTGATGAGGAGCGTGCCATGATTTTTGGCGGAACAGCCAAGAAAGCCTACAATCTCTAGAAGAACCCAGAGGTACTCTGACAACAAAGCAATCGACAGGTTATTCACGGCCGTTGGGAAGGGTGGTATATAAGGAGATGGCTGACTACCAGGTTGGACTGTTATTCAATACCTAGCTAGGACAAACTCATATGATGAGATCATGAAATAGAGTCGAGGATTTCCAATTGTACAGATAATGAAAACAAAAATATCCATAAAGTGACGCAAAGCTCCTAGCCATGGGTGACGGATGAGTTGTCACATTTAACACGAGAAGTCGAGTCGTACCACAGAAGCTGAAGTATTAACTCAATTCAATTATCGTTCATATATCTAAAGGTGCCATGACGCCAGTGACATCTATATCACAAACATCAAAAGTAACAAGTACCACGCCAAGCTACAGAGGGGGCTCCCAGCATCCCTTGAGCAATCAATGCCTCGCAGAAAAAAGCAGAAAAAACAAATTTGCCGTCATACAGTTTTGCGTGTCATGAGTTGTATCGTTCATCTGCCCTTTTGGGACTCATCATATCTCTTCCGTCATATAGGCATCTACTCGCCTGCTCGTCCCCGATAGTTGCCCATCTTTTCGATGGAGCTCATAATGCCACTACGGGCACCGCCAGGACGAGGCAATCCACCGGTACTCTTGGTCCGCTCATGAGGTGCTCGGAGTGCTGAGCCAGGTGCGCGAAGTCCAGAAACGCGGCTGACGCTACTCCTGAAGTGATCCGCGCTTCGCTTAGGCGTCTTAGCCTCTGGCTCTCTTTCGTGTTGTTTCTCGTATGGGTGACGGGACACAGATTGAGGGCGCTGTAGCTGTTGCTGCGGCTCAGGCTTGGGTGTCTGAGCAACAAAACTTTGCATACTCATCATCTCCTCTGCGAGCTGCACAAGCTCGCCCTTTTCCACACGTTCCCGCTCAAGCATGCTGCGGAGCGACTCGTTGTCGAGCTGCACCGTGTGGACAACAGCCTCAAGCCGTTGAATATCAGCGTGTAGCTCCTTGATTGCTGCACTATCCCGTACTGCCTGTGCTTTGCGTTCTTCGGCTTCAGCTTCGGCTTCAGCACTGTCGCCCTTGGTCATGTTAACATCCTGGCTAGCCCGTAGACGCTCGTTCTCCTCGGTAAGTTCCTCCATCTTGCTTTGGAGTCCTTGCACACGCTTCTCCCATCGGGTCTCATATGACTTCTTCAGAGCAGTGACCTTGGACTCGTGCTTGCTCTTGTACAGCGCATGGAGCTCACGAGCCACACGCTCAACAGCGACCTCGACTTCATGGTTGGTGTCTGCTGTGCTCTTGGGCTTTTCAGGTGATGACTTCTCTGTGTCCTTTCCAGCACGCATTCCGGCGATCTTGCTCTCCGCTTCCTGGTGCAACATCTCGGCTGCTTCACGCCTTTTCTCGCTCTCCTCCAACTTCTGTTCTAGCTCTTCCTGCTCCTTTTGGCTCTCCACAATCTCTTCCCTGACTTTACGCAATACACTCTCCATTTCACGTCCACGGTTCTCCCATCCTTCCTTTTCGGCTGTGAGCTGCTCCTTGATGGTCTGCTCCTCGCGAAGCTTCTCCTGGGACTCACCCACACGCTTCTCTGCATCGCCAACCGCAGCCTTGAGTGATTGCACCTCGGCCTCTTTTCCACTCAGTGAAGCCTTGAGTGAGCTGATCTCAGATAAGAAGTTTGACTTGAGGGACTCGAGTTCCCGAGCAGTAATGCTAGGGATGCTGCGGGGTGTAGGCATAGGGGGGATATCAAAGTCGATGAGGTTGGAAAAGCCACGAGAGGGAGTCGCGGCCACGTTGGGGGCCGTCCGAGACGGAGATAGACCACCCCTTGAAGGTGTCTTTTGGGGGAAGCGGAGCTGCTCTGTAAAGTCCAACAGGCTTGTTGTATTTCCTGAGTCGTGCCTTGTTCTGGCCTGCGGCGTTCTTGATGGTGAAGGATCGGCTTTTGTTTTGGCTCTAGGTGTAAGACCGCCCATATCGGAAAGCTTGGTAGGGCTCTGACCAAGTTTGGCGAACATTGTCAAGTTTGGAACCGCCGAGAATGTGCTAAATGTGCTGACCATTGACTCATCTGGGCACAAGGACTCATCAACCTCCATCTCCCCTTCAGGGTTCATGCTGATATTGCCAGAGGAAGCGTCCATGGTGTCTCGGACGTCTTCCAGCACACTTTGTTCGTCTTCAAAGATATCAATTGCTCGCTTGAGGCCTGCGTTTTGTCGCACAGCGTCCTCCAAATTCATTGTGTTCTCGCAGGAAGTGCGTGGTGTATCGAGGGAGTTACTGATCTTAACAGGAAACCGTTTCTCGGGAGACACCTTTCGCGGGCTGCGGGGGCCGTTAAGTCTGTCGGTTGGTCTTCCGTCCCTTCCCTCTTGCTGGTCGGTAAGGATCCTGAGCGGTGACAGAGTCGCCCCTGAGAGAATTCTAGAGTGTCGTGACTTTGAAGGAGAACGGTTCTCCTGATCGGAAAGCGCGGAGTCGCTTATAGCTGATACAAATGGAGAGGACCCTCGAGGGGGTTCGCTTTGTGTTTCAGTATGCGCGGAGACTGCTTGTACGTCGAAGTTGTCGTACCGCTCGGAGGTGGCTGATGATTGAATGTTAAGATTGGAATCTTGAACGGATGATAATGGTGTATCCATTGTGATGCGCGCTGAAACCAAAAGACAAAATGCAATCGAAGAAACAAAGCACAATAAGAAGAGTATGTTACTGACTTGATCGTCTGGCTGAACCAAGATACTTTTTACAGTTGCGGTTGTTTAGAAAATAGAGCTCAACAGTCGAGAACTAACACTAAGCTCTATTGACAGTAGTCGCCTAGGCAACACTCTGGGTCTGTTCACGTGATGCAAGAAACGACCTTAATCCAACCAACAATTACTGTAGCCTTGGAAACGGCATGGTATGATTTACCATTTCGCAAGCATAGCCTGGTCGTGTAATGGGTACACACTGATATATTATGGTTCTTGCATGATTTTTTGATTTGCGGTAATGATTTACCCATGCGTTCTGTGTATTACTGTCACCCCGAACATTCATACAGTCACGTTGCCACAAATCACAAAATCCACATGCATATCGTTCCATTAGATCAAACACTCTAATTGTATGTAATCTCGAAAAAAGATGCTTTTATTGTTCCCTCATAATTCGTTACCTAGTAAAGCAACATTCCCAAAAACACACACCCCACTCGGGCGCTCTCCGCTCAAGCAGAGACTTACACGAGAAGAAAGAAGTGAAGAAGAGAGAAATTTAAGTCGTAAATCGTCATCAAGAACCAGACTCAGGCCTGCCCTCATGCTCTGGCATCCAAACCCACTGGCGGTCTGCCAGAGCAAGAAGTTGTACCTGATCTGTTCCGAACTCATCATTCCCGCCTGGGCTCATTACAGGCAGTGCTGTCCCCATACCATGCGATCATATCGCATTCCGGAGTAATCAATCAGAAGGAAAAAAGTTGATGCAGTGATTCTTCCCGGAAATTAAGCCTCCATGCAAAACGTGACTCATTAGTCATGTATATCCGTGACAGAGCATGCTGGTTAACATAGAATCGGAAGTCGTTCGTGAACTCGTCAGCATCGTCTTTTGATCCAAGGGTTTTCGATGGGATTTCTTCTGCGAGTACCCGACATAAAGCATGCAAAAGTCTTAAAAGGAAAAAAAGATAAAGAAAAAAGAAATCCGAAAGAATGTTTCGTTACACTCCCAGGCTATAGGAGGTGGTTTCATCTCCACTGCCGTCTATCAAGTAGGCACTTGGCTTGATCTTGATATCATGGCTTTGTTGAAATCATGTAAAAGGTCAGCCTAGGAGTGAATGGGATAAACATCATCATTGGCAAGACTATCCAAAGGATTGTTGCCTTCTAGGGACGTTGGTCCCAGGTCGAGCAAGCTCATACCCAGGAGCAGCAGGATACGAGGGAGATACCGCGACGGTGGAGGCAGGTCGGGTAAGATGATCGTACCCGGTAGGGGCAGAAGCATAAGCAGGCGAGTTTCCAATACTAGAGTGGGGTCGGTTCATCGCGTCATACTGAGGAGCAGGGACGCTCGACTCCATCGTCTTGTGTCGCTGCTTCATGTCAAAATTGTTTAGATCGTTCATGTTTGGACCTGGTCGAGGTGTCTCAGCCTCGTCGTCCCGTCGTTTGTATGGGTTCATGCCGTTCATCATAGGACCTTGGTATGCTCCATTGGACAGGGTGTAGTATGGGGATTGAGGAAGCATGTCATTCGAGGTGGACGTCTCGGTCTTGCGTCTCTTGAGCTCGAAATTGCCGTTGGCATCATGACCGTTGGGACTTGACCGGTGAACATCATCGTCGTCGTCTCGGCCGCGCTTAAGCATGCCGCTGTCACCGTTGGAAAGAGGCTGGTGAAGATTCTGGAGAGGCGGTGGGGCATAAGTTGGGAGGCTAGGCATGCCACCAGGCATGTTGTTCATTGGATCATGTCCATTGGGGCCTGTCCTGTGCATGTCGTCGTGCTCATCTCGGCCACGCTTAAGTCCACCGTCATTTCCGTTCTGCATGGGAGGTTGGTGAACGCTTCCGAGGGGCGACTGGTGGGGATATCCGTTAGGCATTCCATGCATGTTGTTCATGGGATCATGTCCGTTGGGACCAGAACGATGCAAGTCGTCATCTTCTTCACGTACTCGCTTCAGCATACCACCTCCATTTTGCATGGGTGGCTGAGAGCCATTCATAGGAGTCTGAGAACCATTCATGGGAGGCTGGGAACCATTCGTGAGAGGCTGGGGAGTGTTTGCCATAGATTGATGTCCGTTCGTGAGAGGCTGCTGAGAAGTATATCCGGTAGGCATTGCAGGCATCATTTGGTGATGGGACTGAACAAGTGACGGTAATGATCGGTTGCCAACGATTGCTTCATTCTTCTTTCGTTCAGCTGCAGCCATCACTTGGCTAGTCCTGTTTGAGTTGGAAGGGTGGTATAGAAGAGCGCCAATGTTGTGCACGAACAAAGGGTACAGAAGCTCGGTGATCTTCTCCTTGTTCGCGAAATCCAGGGCGCGGTCGTAAGGAATCCTAAGCCTTGGTTAGTCATGCAATATTTAGGGTTTGGAAGAACGAAACGTACCAAACACCCTTCAGGTGCATAGGACCAATCTTGACAACATGTCGGACCTTTTCGCTCTTCAGAATACCGTCCCGACGCCCCCGAGTCATGCCAGCGACATTCAGTAGCTTGGTACCATTGATCATATGGTTGTCTTTTAAATTGAGTCAGTTTGGCAAGTACATCTGGCGTTTGGAAACACGATTGCTTACCTTCTCTACGCGCGACACAAATACCTCTGGCTTCAACCTGGAAGCACAAGCTGCCTTCATCCTCCCACAGGGTCGCTGTGACTCTAGGCTTCATGCCTGGGGGGTTGTGCTGTCCAGTTGTGTCGAAGTTGCCAGCGGGAGCATTGTTGCTATAAGCTGCCTGCGGCATGGCTCCTTGGTTGCTCAGAGCCGAAGGTACGGGCAGTACATTCTGAGGCCCAGGCATAGGAGTGGAGACAGCGGGAGTATGGGCACCATTCGTAGGATAAGGATACGGATTGTACTGTTGCGTCGGATACTGAGGGTAATACATTTCTGATTGCTGGTGATGACTTTGGTTCATCATGTGGAAAGTTTCGGGGGAATTGTTGTTGCTAGATTGAGGGTGATGGTAAATTCGAGGGACAATCAGTGCCTGCTCGAGATCGTCTGCAATCAGGTCTTGCAATTGGGGAAGATATTGATGTTGGTGTTCGGGTTCAGGTCTGAGGTTCAAGATTTGTGACTAGGGCCGGTTATGTTAATACTGCGGGACGATTGTGATGGAGGGGAAGAAAGCAGTCGTGATAAATGAAGATGGCTGCGAACTCGAAGGAAAAGAGGTGGACGGCAAAGGGAAAGAAAGACCGGCAAGGAAAGAAAAAGAGAGGAAGAAAAAAAGAAATAGAAGAGGGAAAGAGAGGAAGAAAACCCCGAGAAGGTCAGGATCTTGGTGGTGAGAGGCAGAACGAACAGATGGAAGGAGCAGAGGAGGCAGGTGAGGTACGTACCGCAGTTGCTTTCTTCTTGATCATAATCCTCACCCTCATCCTCAATACCTTGTCCAATACCCGCCCCACAGTCAAGTCGGTACGGGGAGGAAGAGGAGTAGGAGTCGGGGTTGATGAGGGATGGATACTGCGACTGCGACTGGGATTGGGATTGCTGGGATTTGGACTGGGGAGTGGAAGCCACGAGCTGGGAGTGTGTCTGTAATAGTGCCAGTAAGTGGGGGGTTTCCACCCTGGGCGGAACCGAGGAGGGTGTGCCACCCATGAATACTGCTAACAGGCGCTGTATGTACAGTGGGAGGTAGGTACTGTAGAGAATTTAGTCGAGGGTGAAGAGGGGTAAGTCCGTAAATTCTTAGTCTGGTTGACGAGAGGAGAGAAAATATCGGGCAATGGACAAGGGTTAGAGACTGTTATCGTACGGTAGGATATATGTATGGGCAACTGAGCGGCCAGTATCCTCATAATCTCTTGCTTTGCTATACTATTCAACAATAACCTCTGCAATAATATTTATTGCGGTTATTTCTAGAGACAGCTGTGTCTGCTGCAAAAATAGAGCTTCAAAGTTTAAGCACGGCCGTAGAACCATGCAAGTTTTGAGGTACTGTACACGCACTCTCGAGTGGACCGGGGCTCTACGTATCCGTACCTACATTAAAACACGCGAACTTAATGCATGGATGGTAGATAGAAGCAGAGTTTGTTTGTCAACGAGCCAATCTAGTTCTTTGAAGAGATACAGAGCTGGGATAAATCTAACCTTTACCTAAGTCTTGCAATATTCAGGACTTTAAATTTAAAATCTATCGCCCATCTGACATCGATTATCAAATTCTTTTCAAAAATCCGCGCAAATAAGAAAATCTTTACAAAGCGAGCACTCACCGTACGAGCGTAGCCGACATCGCCCTTGTCTGTTGAATCTGAGGGAGGTGTGTGCTGGCGGCGTGGATCATGAAGTAGATGAACTAAACCAATTCTGGAAGTGCACGGTACGGTACTGTGTTGTGCTCTGGATCAAGCTGAGACTGAGTACCTGGGTACTTTGGCCAGGCCGGGGGGGGCTGGAGGTTGGAGGTTGGAGGCAGGAGGGAGAGGCAGGAGGCTGGATCTTGCCCCTACAGTCTCTGATGTCTTTCCATGGACGTATGTACGTCTGGATCGCTAGGCGAAGCCGAGTTGCTCAGAACTTGTTATACTCCACGGTCCATATCGAAATAACCAGACGCACTCCACAGTTGGATAAGCAACCATCACTTTCATATCAACGCACAGCAGAACCAGGGGACTATCAATCAAGCTCGCAGCCAGTACGCAAATTCGGTGGATGTGGGATTTTCTGTAGGGCCAAAAGAGCAGCAGTACTGTACTGCAACGTACAGTACAGTACAGTGACGGGTGGTGCGAGGGGTGCGGCACACAGGGGACATCCTTGAGGGGTATGCAAAGCAGCGTCGTACCAGGCCACCTCATGGGGAGGAGGTTGATCATGGACCTTTCTCTGTCTCCCTCTCTCTCTTCTGAGCGAATGCTCGTATGTATCTACAGTACGTCAACAACTTGGGCATCGCAACTTGGACTGAACTGGGTTGAACTGGGGCTGGGGCTGGGATCCTCCCTGGACATAGTGATCGGTCTCTCATTACGGTACATTACAGGGAGCCACTGCGTCTGCCAGGGCTACTTGGACCACTGTCTGCCACTGCCACTGCGTGCAAGGATAGAAGATCCCGGGGAGGGCACCTAGGCAGGCGGGAGCGATTGCTTGGTGCCATGCTCCAGCAGTCTTCTTGTTGTGTACCCACAGGGCACCGCACCGCAACACCCGCTTGATGCGACGGGGGAAAAGAACGCACACAAGGTTGATTTCAAGATTCAACTTGAGATTAATGGAATCGTGGTTATCGCATCGATGTATAGATGGATTAGTCTTATCATTGGCTGGTCATTTTTAGTATCGAAGACACTGCTGCAAACGCTATCTTCACAGTACGTGTCTACACTCGTACCTATCCATATTCTCATTGTAGGTTGTCAGATTGACTACGTAGATCACATACAAGGATCAAGTGATAGTTGAGATGTCAGGCTACCTCGGGCGTTTCCTTACCGAACAGACCTTGTTATTATAATCAATCCCAATCACATTCGAGTCCCTAACATAATGAAATTATTGCCAGCCATGCTCTTAGTTGCAGGCATTGTCTGGCTAACTCGGAAGTTTCGTAGTGACAGGGCTTTTAAAATGTCTTGCCCACGATAGCTTCAGACTTGCAGCAAAGATTGGAGAATACCTATGATGGTTAAAAGTCAATGCTACCCTATGGCCCAAGTTGATACTGTGTCGCGTTGTTCTGTTGTGAGCAGGGCGGGTTTTTATTTGTCTATCCAGTCATTGTTATTGCTTTTGTCGTGTCATTGTCGTGTCGTGTGTGCTAGTTGTGTGTTGCGCTGTTGTGCTGTCTTGTTATTGTGTGTGGTCTTGTCTCTTCAACCCCATTCGTAGATCGACTGTCAGTCAACTCTTTCGCGCTCTCCTTCCTTGTAGCTATTAGTTGCGGCACAGCACTGTGTACACCAACTGTCCTGTACCGGGTACTTTACGAAGCGAGTTGCGATTGAGTTACTTACCAGAGAGAGCTCTCTCGATAAGCTCCGTGTCGCCAATCAGAACCTACACAAACTCCAACTAGAATAGACCTAGACTAACAGAAGGACGAAATGAACGGCATCAGAGTTTCGCGCTTCCAGTTTCTCGGCGCTTCTGATCGCCTGCTTCTTCACTCCAATTGATCCATCTCTAACTCGTGGTTCTCAACGGCGCGCCAAACCACAATGGGACTGTTACTTTACGTTACCTCTGTTGCCTCAAGTACCGGAACAACTTGTGCACCACCAATTTTGCGTGCAACTACCGATAACTCGTATTGAGGAAAGTTGACGAACCAAAGACTACCAGCGAAGAGGGTGCGTCACCTACTATCTCGAGATAGCGCCGAGAAACAAAACTCAACAATGGGGATCTCATGCAGACTAGGCCCACTAACTTCTGACTACAGGATTCGCTTGCGCAGGAACCGCCTCTGATAAAGGGCATCTTTCAGAACACAGGCTCGTTATTGTTGTATGTACGGATTCTTGGCCGAGGTCAGGACTGAGCTACCAGAGGCGCAGCGAGCGACTTGGTTTCTAACTACTGAGTAGAGATAACTGGTCTCTTCTCAGCCCTGGCCCAGCAAACGCGCAATTAAGCGATTCTGGGACCAAACGAAATATATGACAATGACCACATCACCACCCCAGTCATTGGATTATTGAACATAATCGCGTAACCGTAATGTACTGTACTGTATTAAGCCCACGCCCGCTCGTGCGGAGTTGGCTCAAGCTTGGTCGCCGGCTCAAGGCTGGGTCGCCGTTCTCCGAACAGGCCGGATTTTCCCTCTTGGCCGGGATGTGAGAACAACCAGCAACCGCCGCTGGCGCTGACATTGACCTTCTTGATTCGTTGATGTTTCTCAATGTGTTCTGGTTCTGTTTGGTGTTGGGTGGAGTTGCTCCTTCTCGTCTCTTTTTTAGACTTGGATCTAATATCAACTTCGTCGTGGCTGGGCATCATGACCCACCAGTGATGGAAACATGAAAACACCAAGGGCCCCAAACCCAACACAGTGCCAATACGGTGGCTCAAGTATCCCAAGAGCAGAGGCTCTTCCTACTGTAATTCTATTTCTGACCGTGGCCAACCCATGGCCGTTCGTCCTCGGGTCTGTAAGTTGCGCTGTGGCGGTCTCGATGAGCCATTCGCAGGATATCATGTCTCACCTGGATAATGCCAGTTTGTCTCTGCTGTTATCATGTCTCCCTTCAGGAAGACTCGGCGGTCAAGTGCGGTAAGGTAGCCGTAGCCTCCCGCAAGCCATGCGAGGATCATCAACGCCCAGACACAAGGGGACAAGAACAAGCTCCTCACAGACCCAGAATTTCCCGCCTTTTGTTGAGTCCAGTCCTAGACAGCAGACAATGAACCGGCTGCTTCAGCTTGATTCAAAGTTCTGATAGTCTTAGTTCTGATGTCCACTCATCAATGAAAAGTCGGGAGCCGGGACAGCCACCCGAGTTTCTCAGCCCAAGGCATGTGACTTTCTGCACAGTAGAAGCAACTTGACAAACGTCCAGGGAACGTTAGTTGATGTTTGCTTCTTGGAGGCTTGCAATCCCTACATCCATCATGCTATTAATTGGTCGCCTCTCACGTCAACTCCGTTTTGCGCATGACTATGAAACCGGGCAGACGAATTGACTTTCCTGCTCGACCATGAGCCCGCCTCGAATTTCTTTCAATCGAGCAATTGTTATCTCAGCAGTCACGCTTACCAACAAGAGACATGGCAGCGCAAGGCCCTTACTGCGGATATGAATTTGACTTGCAAACTCAAGAAGAAAAACACATATAAAAAAAAGTCCCTCAGGACCCATAGTGCGAGGCTCTTGGCCTGCCGAGGCTTCACGAGGGGGCTGATTCTCAACTTCGGTGCCATGCTGACTAGGGTTTTGTTTACTGACAAGTGAGATTTGTGATTAAAGAAAACAGCTCAACAACCGACCTCTGTGTTTTCGTTCATGATGACCGTTCATTGTGACGCAACTGCCCATTTTGTATTTCCATGACAGCCATAACCACGATAATGGAAACGGGAAAGGAAAAGACAAGAAAATGATACATGATGCTAATTCCTTGCTGAGGTCGGCAAGCGCATGGCTTAAAGATATGCAAGCCTTGGCGAGTCTGTAGTGTAGATCATATGCTGCCCACCAAGCCCATCTGACATCGTCAAATGGTAATGCAGAGAGTGATACCCTCCTCGCGCATCGCACCGTTCGTCGGGTCTTATGCAAGATGCACAACAAGCTCGTGCAACCAGGGCCAGTGTAAGTTGATGTGATGTGACAGAACGGAACAGGGCAGGGCAGGGACAGGCTATCACCTCCCTCCTAGGTTGGGGTGCATATCTGATGCACACACAGAAGGAGCCGGTCGTGCATAAGTGGATGTACGTTGGTATGTTTCGATGCATAGGTTATGATTCGCATATTGTAGAGCCACAAGGCTGAGTAGTTTTGTTTCTCATTTTTCTCTGATGATGGTGTTTGAGAGCGTTGAGAAGACTGGCGCATGAAGGGACTTAAGGTCTCTCTAGCAAACAAGAAACTACCACCTCATCTCGTGCCTGCCCCACCACTCGACAATAACCATCATCCTCTGTATACCTATGTAGTCAAAGGCTCCTTCCCCACTTGTTGGCTACCCTACCCGTTGCCTACCTAAATGGACAAACCTACCTGGTCATCATGACTCCATTGTTTCCTAGAAACTTTGGCAGATTAGTTTTTCGATACGGAACTCTTGCTTTTTTCTTGAACCTGAAAGATTTTAATTACCAAATTGTCTGAAGGGATATATTGCAGACCTAGTCTTAATCCTCAGCTCTTGCTCCCTACCTAGTTAGTGACTTAGCATCTCCCTATCAACCCAGCCCATTTACAGTGGCATAAAATTCTTTTTTTCTTTCTTTCTTTTTTTCAGCTGAGCCCGAGGCAATACATTTGGCCTCTCAGGTTATATACGTACGTGATGCTCGCAAAAGTGGGTTCTTTGAGTTTAATCTACCTATTCATATCTATAGGTATCACGTTATCTTGGCAGAGTCTTCTTACCCGACCCTAAGTCCAGAGCCATCATGATGGAGATGCAATTTGTCAAATTCACGACAAAATCTGAGTATTTTTTCTGGGTGAGATCGAATTGAGATTCATTGGACTATCGTCCAATGCACAAAGACTGCTTAGAACGTCTATTGCATTTCTAGAAATACGTTACAGACGACGGCGCATGCGGTTCCGTCGCACAACACATTTGAAAGCGCCTAATGTACCTACGGATAGCCAGCAAGTTGGCTGCAGCCCCATGCAAGATTTTTCTACCGAGACTGGTCAGATGGTATCCATCGGTTCCTGCGGCCGAGGAAAGTAGGAGGCTGGGCTAGAAAAGAACCCAATACGTACGGACAAAGGCGGGTCCTAGAGACGTCGATGAGCTCCGAGGCAGATCACCTAGCGGGCTGTTCCTTGTCAAGAGAGGCTGGCAACAGACCAGTGGCTGTCAACTGAGATGACGAACTCGCGATGGAACAGATACAATCCTGGCCATGCTGAAGGGATTGGCAGGCAGGAAGCAAGCTCTACCAGATGGCATGGACAAACCTTGCGGATGCAGGTACCACGGGGTGCATAACGATGATTGCCCGAGGAGCCGGCTCGAACATAACACGCGAAATCGCAAACTCGGCCCTTGAGCCGCTATTGATATGGTTTCACATCGAACATTTGACGTGAGGTACTCTGTACAGTGCAGTATCGTCAGATGCTATACTAATGAGTCCTACCTCAATACAAAGACCCTGCCTGCCCTTGTGCTGTCAGGCTTGGATACCTGCATATTATGGCAGTATCATTTGTCTGGGCCACGATCTTGCACCTTTTATTTCCCAGTTGACCAGATCTCCAAGTTCCGCCTTTAACATAGAGAAGAAAGAGAAAAAGCAAGTAAAAGACAAAACAAAACAAGAAAATCCGACCTCTCGCCGATTTCGAAGTACCCTACAGTATGGACCCTGCTCCGAATCGATCACAATTGTCGAATCTCGCAAGTCTGTACCCGAATCGAGCCCTCGTCCCGTTCTTCCTCGAGTCTAGAGCCGAGGGTTAGCATCCGAGTACGTACATATTGAAACGGGAAGGAACAGACGGCGCACTGTGACAGGCATTTGGGAAAGAAGTACCGATACTTCCGCCAGACGCCCTTACCCCAAAATGAATGAAACCCACGATCTCTTCCCGCCTCTAACCTCCACCAACAGCAACACCAACTATTCTAGTTGCAAATCCCACTCATCTCATTATCGAACGAAAAGAGGCAAAATAGGTGGCTGATATCTTTCGTCTCCCTCCTAGAGTCGATCTCCATACAAGCTCGAATCTAGAACAACTGATCGTCCCAGTCCCTTCTCTACTCTCTTGCTGTCACTAAGAAAGTCTTGAGTTGACAGTGGATGTTAGCTATTCACCCGTTGCTTGCACTAGCAGGGATCTTCAGTAAGAGCGTTTATACAAGGACACTAAAGAGTTTGCTCTCACTGACGTGATTCGTTGACTTCTCCACTAACTGTAGCATTCTCGCTATCGTCGTGCGAGTTATCACAATTACTCTCACTCTGGCCACCAGTTTAGGACAATCGTTGCTATCAAACACCGAAAGAGACGTCTTGTTGACCAGATTAAGCGGCCGTGTTTGCGTGTCTGGAGACCATGACAGCTGGCTTCGCTCAACTGGCTACCCCACGTCGTCCAGCACGTTTCAATGGGCGACACATGTCCAGCCACACACTGCATAGCCCGAATTTATCAAGAAGTCCTCAGGCGTGTCTTACTTGAAGGCATAAGCCCGCATCTACAGAGCACGCTTCGGATGGGGCATCTGTTAATTCAAGACAGGTCATCAGAAGCAACCGTAGCACCGCAGCATTCAATAAGGTAGCCCAACCGGATGCCAGATTCTTAACTTCATGATCAATTGATAGACATCGATCACCCCACATGGCCAGGTTGAGGCCTTTCCAGTCTCTTCCCCGATTCCTTGACTCCTAGAGGTCGGATATGTCCACGCAGCTATCTTAACCCAGTCTCTCCAATCTAACATAATGGCAGTCCATTTTTGCTTGTTCTGAGATACATCGTACCATTAGTTTCTGCTTCGTATGTCTTCTTCTTAACTCGGGATCGATGTTCACATAAACAAGCCGGACACTTGTGAGTTCGGAAGTGGCGACACTTATTGGCGATCCTCAACCATGCTTCGCATGCCCGTTAGACGGGCTGGAGACAACAAGCTCCATTCAGTATGCATTCGAACAATATACCGAGTGCTTATTTGCCTGGACGATCTGTTGATCGGCCTCTTTAAGCACTAGCGATACGAACTCTGAGGCATTCTGCCGATGTCCAATGCACTCCTTGCACGGTTGTTCATGTCATTTCTGCATGGTTTCTATTCTTAACCACCCACCAGCATCCACTACACGGCGCAATTCTACGTTTGTCTTTGGAGATTTTAAGAGGAGCTGTCTGCTTGATCAATCGGTCTATGGAACACAAGCCACTTCATTGGTGAGTTATCAGATGAATCAGGCCATGTTGCATATCGGTCAGAGTGAAGAGCGGGGTTGGCTGAAGACGGATTGAGAAGTCAACTCGTCGAACATGTCAAGATTCGAATCTCAACACTGCGAGACCAATCATGGCGTGACAACCCATGTTTCGACAGCATTTTATCAGTCCTGTCTCTCCCATCCAGCACGTGATGCTGTAGTGATTTGTTCGAGACTTTCATCGACCTATGTACAGTGCGCATTGACTGACGTGCGTGAGTCTATAACAACAACGACCATGCGGACTTGATCTTGTCGCCTGGTTGTCCGGACACAGAACAATTTTCGCAAATGCTTTGTCGGGTTCCTGGCATCAGCTTGCGTGCGTCTGGGTGGCATCGTGGTGTGACCGTTGGTAATGCTCTCCGTCATTATCCGCAATCATTACTCTACCCATGTTTCGACAAGACGCAGAAGGGCTTGGCTTGGCTTGCTTTACATCAATTCGACTTGCCCGCCTGCCCAGAAGCTTCAGTCCCTGCAGCTGCCCTTGCTCCCGGATGGCAAGGATGGCAAGGTAGACATGCTGGCTTGAGCACTCGCATGTTCTGCACAGCGGCTATGTAGGTGCATGTCTAAAACTTGACCAATAGCCGTTGCAGTAGCATCGGGAAGAACGAGCATGGGTCCCTGTTGGGGCGTTTCGAAAAATACCCAGCCGTCCTTAGACCTACATACCAACCTTTTACGGATTAGCGAGCATCGTGGGGGAGCCCAGTTGCCAAGACTTGAAGAGCGCGTTGAGTCGCCACGTTTACCTTCTAGGGCCTTAGGGCATCAACTACCTGGCACACCGGTGCCCGTTAGCCAGCTTTTGGTGGGGGTGTGCTTGCCTTAGTCTACCCGTTCGTCTCGCTGTCAGATGCAGATGGCAGAGTAGGAAAAATCCCTAGTCAGTAGCCAAGAACAACGTCGCTGGAGCCGAAGAGTGCTGACAAAAGTGCCCCGCTGGGGCTGGCAGTATTGCAGAAAGAAGTGAAGCGATTTTTCGTGGACTCGTTCCTCTCCAAGGCAGGGCTGAGGGCCATGGTCTTGAGATTTGTCTACAACATCTAGTACTAACTTCGGACTGACGATAAACAGAGTAATTGCAGGGCCACAAGCCATGTACGACCGAGGCCGATCCGCGGCCTTCTCTCGTAGCCTCCGGACTGAGAGCTATGATAGTACTGTATTCTGGTCTAGGCCAGTCACTATATCTCAATCCAATGAACGCTCACCACGTCTCTTAACACACCACCACCGCCGCCACCAGCAACCCCAACGACAAGCACGCAACCCTGATAGCCTCCAGGGTCATCGGATGAGTTCCTGAGATAACTAAGTTGCCTTTTGTCTGTTGTTGTCTCTTTCTGATGAGGATAGAGGGTACTGTACCTTGACGGTAATGCACCTTTATGCAAAAGGCGATTGTCGATTGCTAGCCACCTCCGGGAATAACCACATTGAAGAACGCGGCCGAATCAAGGCTACGTGGTTTGGAGAGAAACGGCCTTCAACAGCCACGGCACGGTGTCGCGTTGGCATGTTTCGCCCAAGGCCATGGATGTTAATCCCGGCCTCCGGGGCTCGGGGCTTTGTCCACATGCTGCCGCTGCGCTCTTAAATCCCCAGATGCGATCTCGCAGCACCTAGTGCGCTCCTGTGCTCTGCCTTGTAGCGGACCCTGCTGGGAGATCTGACTTGTGCTTGCATACGCATCAAATTTCATGATATGCCTGCTCTCCAGCATATCAACTGAGTTTATAGCAACAGAACTTACATGATGTATGAGTTCTTTCATGGATAATGTCTGAGCTGAGCTGCCAAAATGATAAGATGCTCACGGGTTTTCGCGCCCCGATAAAGGCTTGTTAGAGCCTAGTGCGACCCTCACCGCTATTCTCTGACCCAATTGTACTTTTCAATGTGTGAGATGTACCGACCATAAAGCAACGCCCTTTTGTGATGGGTATTCTCAGACTTCGACAGGGGTGGCCTGCTAACGGCACGACTTGATTGCCAACTCACTCGAGAGCCCCACCTAGACACATAACCAACAGATCTTGAGAGGAGCCAAGCCATGATACATAGCTCATCGGCGAGTGCGTCGTTCCTTGTCAGCATCATGCTGGTTGGAGGTGGACGGGATAGATGTACTCCGCATGTGTTAGTGGCAGTCCACAAGGGCCTCAGTGAAGAAACAGGCCAAAAACGTTTGTGTGACCCAGGCTGTTCTCATCGAGATATTGCAGGATCGCATCATGATCATGGCGAGTTGGGAAGGGGTGTCACTGCTTAGGGGAAAGGTCTCAGCCTCGGTGAGCCAGATCAAAGTGTCTAAAGAACGACTTAGATCCTCGTCATGCGAAGGCATTGATTGCATTGTACCTGAAAGTATGTATGGAGGTGCTGCAATGAGGGTAACCGTTGACTTACTACCCACTACATTAGCCTTCCCGCTCGTCACGCAGCGGGGTGTTGGAGGGGATGGAGACATGATGTCTACCCACCTAGCAACTAATGTACGGTACGGGAAGCCTCCATGCATGCACGCGTACATGCATGCAGACAGGATGACTATTCTTTATTCTATATGTACGAACATGTGTGTCGATGGAACACGGCAAGGCCCTTGACCCGCCATACAACAAAGGTTTACCTACTGCTCTGTAAAGAATATCGGAATGCGATACGATACTTCATCTCCCAGCAGTGGCAGCCATTGCCCACAACAAATATAAGTGAATACTCGAGGTGAACAAAGTGGTCATGGCATGAGGTGACATACAATGAGCAGACGAAAGGGTGCTAGGTGAAGCAGCGGACCGCATCTTGATCTGCGTGTGCCTTTACTGGAGCAGCCATACCATACCAGTCAAGAGGAAAAGGGACGAAAAGTGATGTTTGAACAAGTGGCATCACAGTGATCCTCGGAGCCCTGGTCAAAGATGCTGTTATCCGACATAATGGCAGCTCAAGCTTACGGGACGCCTTTGTGCGATACAACAGGTTATGCCATTTCTACTTATGTCCAGAGGAGGGAGGGTGCTGCAGGTATGTCCTGCATATTACACTGTGATGTGCGTGCAAGTGATTGGAGGTGGTGCTTGAGGTAATGTACAGAGAAAAGGCAACTTGGTTTAGTTGGTTTATTAGTGGCAAATACTTTTATCTAGCCATAATCAGAAGAGTTCCACGAACATATCGATTCGACTCGCTTCGCCTCTTCTCGGTTGTATTCGAGTCAGGCAGGGGATAACAAAGTAAGTATGTACATATTTATTTGTCGTCTTTGACATGGAGGATAAGGGTCGAGACTCGGAGGCCAGGGCTCAAGGGTGGTGGGTAGGTGAAGGAGGGGTTGGGTAATCAAATGACTAGTTGTGAAGGGGGAGAAAAGAGAAATCGAGCTACCTGGGCTGGGTTACTTATGATGCCTGCAAAGGAAGATGAACGAGGAGCGAGACGGGCCGTTCACCGGGGACATGTTTGAAGCCGAAGTTGCTAGGAACGACGTGCCTCTTTGAACAAGGGTTTCGCTGTGGCATATGATAATGACAGGGATATCTGAGCTGAACTGTGATTGACATCTTACCAACAACCGGTCAGCTCGGGTAACAGGGTATTAGAGATTATGTTGGGAGAATGTTCCCAATGTGAATGAAAAAGAGCATCTCTCGAGTGACAGGCATCAGTCTCAGCCTCAGTCTGAGCCTTGCATGATGTGAGCGTGAGCGTCGTTCTGAGGTGGGCGCGCGGCTCTACCCGCCCGCTGCAGTGAGACAGGTTGCAAGCCGCAGTAAGATAGAATTTGATAGATGTGATGCGTTGTATTTAGGATTGGGCTGCTAGATACAGTGTATTCTAAACGTCCCTATATACTAGCCCAGTTATGGTATGTATGTATGCTGGTCTTTGACATTTGTTAATTAGTTGGCGTATGTATAAACCATACGCTGCAGCAGGCTATTGACCGTTTCATGTATATATGCCCGCCACTAGTCTACCAAGTAATTAGTCTGGGTAGTTACCTACATTATGTGTATGTACCCCAAGAATTCGGATATCGTAACTGCACTGCCCCCAGCCGAATCCAGTTCACCTCGGCTCTCAGCCATCGGTTGTTACCAGATCCAATGCACATCATGTTTACAGCCGCTTTGCTTTGCTTTGCATTGAATTCCACATTTGCTTAATAGCTGGCTCCACTGAGGCAATAGTTCGTTCAAGGGGTTTTGTAACGGGGAAGCAAGCAAAGGGAGATATCCTGTTGTACTCGCTGGGGCATCAACATCGGTGTCACAGACTATTTTATTCCATTTTGATTCAGATTCATCTCAGTCTCGTAACAGGTCTTGGGTTGGTGTATTTCGCATGGCACTAGTGAATCCATGTTAGAGTACTGATGCAGGATATCCCAAGATGCATCAGAAGTAATTCTATACCATCGACAAATATCGAATCACATTACAAACTGGATTACACACTTAAGGATACTAGTTAAACACAATATGATATGTTTCTTTCCGTACAATTTAATACACCATCTCGAGATATGTAGATATCAGATTCAAGACATATATGGTTTAGGGTAACCTCAAGGCCCTCGTCCCGAAAGCAGCCAGAGAGAGAGCGCAGCGGAGCGTAAGGGATATGCTTGTCCAACCGGGCAAAATGCGGGAGAGTTTGGGTCTGAAGAATGACGTTCAGGAACGAGGGGAGGAGGCACTCATGGAATCAAGACGGCAGGAAGATGAAGCGCGCGGGGCAAGGCTTCCAAAGAGAGGTATATTTGATGGAGCAGTCATCTACGTCAACGGGAGTACATTTCCTCTCATATCAGACCTCAAGCTGAAGCGGGTTGTTACCGAGCACGGAGGCCAAATGTCACTGCATCTCGGCCGTCGGAGAGTCACGCACGTCATTCTCGGGAAGCCAGCTGGAGGGCATGTCGGTGCTGGAGGAGGTTTAGCAGGAGGAAAGTTGGAAAAGGAGATACGGCGAACAGCTGGCTGCGGAGTCAAGTTTGTCGGCGCTGAATGGTATTTCCCCATAACCCATATCTTGATGACCATGACTAATGCCAGCTTTGCAGGATATTAGAAAGCCTTAAAGCTGGAAAGAGGCTCCCCGAGGCACGGTTCTCGAACACCAAGATCGCACCGAAGGCACAAGGGAGTGTTTATAGCCTCTTCTCAAAGCAATCCAGCGGACAGTCGCCCAAGGAGTGAATTTTGAACCTCTAAACACAATACGTTATTGGTATAGTACACTGGAGTTTGGGCGGCCGACTTACCGGGTAAAAATAAATTCATAGCATCGCATTGGGTTGGCAAAGGAACGAGCATAGGGGGTATTCTGTTTTTGGGTAAAGGATAAGCAGCATGGAACACGAGCTACATGACTAGGTACTAATGGCTAAGACCGGGTTTCAGAGTATCTGGTATATCCTTAAGTAAACATAGGATTGGTTTGCATCAATCATGTTTTTGACGGCCATGAACGAAGTTGTTGGTTCATTATGTTGAATTGTTGTGTGCCATCTCAGCATCAAGTCCTCACCATGATAAGTCATGGGCTATAGATGCAACTGGACGCAAAAGTAACACGCCATTGACATATCCTCTCCATATGGAGCCATTCACATGGAGTCTGCAATGTACACATCAGCTGGCAAAACCTCCCGGATCGCTCCCATTTTATAGGCGAGCCTTCATCGCAGTGTCCTCAGCACCCCTAGCTTCTCCCTGTCCAAAGTACTCGCTGATTTTGGCACGAGCAACATCCAAGGTGGACAAATCTTCGATTGTGCTGGGTACCATCACCTCTTTATCAGAAACACCGCGAATTGCGTTTTCTGCCATCTCCTTAAGCACACGCCGGAGCATCTTACCAGATCGTGTTTTCGGAATCATACACTTGCCTTGGATGATACCACCCAACGAAGCTATGGCACCAACTTGACCGCGTACTAATTGCTGAATTTCCTTGAAGACTTTCTGGTCTGGTATTGCCGGATCTGAGGCGACCTGCCCCGAGAGCGTCACAAAGGCGAAGGGCAACTGTCCTTTGAGTGAGTCAGGTATACCGATGATGCAAACCTCGACAACTCGTGGATGAGTGGCGATGGCTTGCTCAATGGATCCTGGAAATCATTAGTTCCTGACCAACCCAAGACGAGGCATAGAAGTAGACATACCGCTGGAAAGACGATGTGCACTGACATTCAGGACATCGTCACTTCTTGCCATCACATGAATATAGCCTTGCCTATCGATCCAACCTGAATCGCCAGTATCGAGCCATTTACCATCGAATCTCTTCAAATAGCCTTTCCAAAACCGCTCTTCATCCTGCCATAAAGTCCGAAAACCTGTCGGAGCAAGCGGCATCGCTAGAACGATATTTCCCATGGATCCCCTTTCCACTTCGACACCTTCATCGTCAACAATGCGAACGTCAAACCCTGGCATTGCTTTTCCAGCACTACCCGCTCTCAAACAAGGAAGTTGGTGCCCCCGGACTTCTGTTCTTCGATCTTTCCCGGCATGTGGGACGAGTGCCCGCCCAGTGATAGGAGAGCCGACTTCAGTCGACCACCAATTATCGACTACTTGAGCGTTTTCAGCACAATACCGTGTCATAAGCCTCTGGTAACTCTCGATAAGAGTAGGTTCAGAACGTTCTCCAGCGAGGAAAAGACCTCTTAGACTCTTGAGAGCCCCTCGTTTGCCATAGTCAATGAACATCTGGCTGTATGGGTCATCGCGTCTGATGGCACGGAGAGCTGTTGGTGCAGTAAACATGGTGTTGACTTTGTACTCATCAACTATCCTCCAGAACGCGGACGCATCGGGTGTCCCGACAGGTTTTCCCTCGTACAACACAGTTGCAGCACCGGTGAGAAGAGGACCGTAGATAATGTATGAATGACCGACGATCCAGCCAATATCAGAGGCAGTGAACGAAACACAACCAGGTCCGGTGATATGAAATAGGTAGCTGATGGAAAGATGTAAACCGACTGCATGACCTCCGGCATCGCGTAGCACGCCTTTGGGAGTTCCAGTTGTGCCTGAGGTATGAATGATGTAAACAGGATCGGTACTTTTAACAGGGACACAGTCTGCCTTGATTCCTTGAGATCGAGCCCTCTCAGTTAGGGCCTTCCAGTCCAACTGACCAGCGCTTGTGTCGATATCCCATTTCAGCTGATCCCTTTGCCAAACAATAATATCGTTTGGCTTATGAGTAGCCAGTCGGATCGCTTCTTCCACCAGAGGCTTGTATGCAATCGGGGGCTTGTTGCCGTCGATGCCACATGAAGCCGTGAGGATGGCAACTGGATGGCACGAATCGATGCGCTGTGCAAGTGCGAAAGGGGCAAAGCCTCCAAAGACAATAGAGTGAATAGCACCAATGCGATTGGCAGCGAGGATACCTATAACTGCAGCAGGAATCGTGGGCACTGTTGTACAAGTCAGTATATGTGCTTCTATTAGCGGTGGAAATTGGGTTTGCCTACTATACAACATGATAACATCGCCCTTGTTTATCTCTTGCTCCTTCAAGGCACCAGCGAGTGTTTCAACTTCATGTAGTAGCTGATTGTAGGTATACTTTTCCTTAGTATTTGTCACAGGACTATCAAAGTAGATGGCGACAGATTCACCGTGACCATTGAGTACATGTCGATCGACGCAGTTGTAGCAAGTAGATATCTCGCCGTCCGGAAACCACTCCCAGCTGTCGTGTGTGACACCACTTTTCAATGTCTTTTTTGTCAACTGGATAGTTGAAGAGAAAGGCTTGTGCCAGTGAAGTTGCTCAGCTTGGTGTTTCCAGAACTCTTCAGGGTCTTCAAGACTATGTCGTAGCACTTCGTCCTGAACGTGGTGATCTTCTATGTTGTCAGGCATACTTGGGAGTCTGTTCCCGGTTGGTACACCGATTTGTTTGTTTAGTTTCCTTTGAGAGAGCGTAGAATATCTTAGTGCTTTTGTAGCAACGCCTGGTTTTGGTACTAGTGGTATCGGTGACAAGGAATAACAACGAGAAGTATGATAGGGGCATGCCGGAACAGAGACCGATATGTTACGGGGGCGAGCGTATATGATAAAGCGGATAGCTTGTCTTAGTTTCAACGGCGTCCGGCTGCGACACCGAACCGCTCCGAGACCTACTTGGTAATGCATAAATGGCTATACCTAGATGACAGTATCCTATATTATTATCCGCATGAAACCATTCAGTTATGGCAACACTGCTCGAGTCCTAGGGGAAGAGCCCAGGCGAGATAATTTGAGCCTGGGGTATGAATGCTGAATCTGAGAATACTTGGATTAACGCAAGAAAAGTTGAGAGAAGATCTTTCCTAGCGAGACCTCTATCTCTCCTCAATTTCATCATCAACTCCATTCGCTTGGCTGTCAGAGCAAGTGCAACTGGTTCGCTTCCTTCCTTCCTTCCTGTCCATATCAGAGCTCCCCCGCATTCCTACTTGCCTTATGCCAAGCAAGATACAGGATGGCACCTGCCTCACTTTCAGCTATACTGTTTGTCCTTTTGCCCGGTAGACTCTTCCGGTAACCGACGGGCCGGTACAGCTCCGAACCGTAACAATGGGTGTGTTAGTAAGAATATGAGGCTTATTTGGTGGACCACTTTGGCGGTGATATCCCGGGCGTTCGGAGTTGAGCTGAAGCATTAGACTAATCTTAGCTCTTATTTAATACTGCCGGTAGTTGCTGCAGTCAACTCCACGTTTTGATGTTCACTGTGACCTGATAACAATGTCTTGTCGGTGAGCAGTTGAGGGAACCTATCCCTGCCACGGTACCGCAGCCGTGTCCGAAGTACTCACCGAACTTTTAGGAAGTGGGAACAACTAACTCTCTAGCATACTACTGTTCTTTTGTGCAAGGCAAGCCATACAAATAGCACGAATTGTAAATAGTAGCTCAGAGTTCGATGTTCGTTCAACAGCCACGCAATTTTGATTGACTTCTAGCAAAAAGCGCTGTCTGAACGCCTCTAACGACTTTCCCAGCGCCCGCCCCATGGGGCTGACCGCCATGGTGTTTGGCATTGCTCAGACGTTTTGGCGGCATTAACCGAAAACAACACACCTAACCCTGATCTTGTATGGGAACTAGACAGAACATGCACTGCTGAGTTTGTAGTCAAACTTTAGAACCCGACCCAGCAAAGTCGTGGAAAAACGGCCTAGATTACTGTCAAGTCTGTAGAGTGACTGATCATTAAAGGGTAACCGAAGACTGGTTTCAACCTACTCAACGGGTTTCTTGTTACATTCCATACAATATCAGGGAAACAGGGAGCCAACTACACGTGGGGATTCAGGCTTTGTCTCGGGACAAAGCGCCTGAAACAAGATCAAGACATCTTCACAATCAGGTCACACAAACTGTAAAAGAATTCAAGTGTGCCAGACCAAAACTGGCCTCTCAGCAATGTTTGCTTTGCTTTTGACTATGATACATGATTCCCTAAGCTCGCAAAAACATTGATAATTGACAAGAGACCATAAACACGTCCGGCTCTAAGGATATGTATTCTCCAATGTCGAAACAGTAAAACATTAAAGACACTGGAAGTAGTTTACCGAAGAAAAAGTATGTATCAAGAATAGGAAACAGGATTCGAGGTTGGGAAATGCGTCTCTTTGGAAATTGATAAGCAGAAACAGGGACAAACCCCGCGAGAAGGTAAGACAAGATCGTCCTATTTTTGCAGCCATAAAGGCAAGATAAACACATTATATTCCCATCCTCGAAAGATATCTCACACACAGGGAATATGCGAGCTCCTTCCGAACACCGAGACAAAACTTATATATACAAGAATTTGTCTCAAAACCCCTGCAAAGCGTGGCCATCATTAGACAATAAGACTCCATAGAGCGGTGCAGTGGTATACCGGTTCTCCCGTATCGTATGTTCGTAAACCCAAAAAAGATATAAAAAAGAAGTTCCTATACAGTTCCCTGAAAGATCGCTTGCGTATCCCAAATCGAATCGAAACCATCGCTAACTTTCCCACATCGCACCCCCAGCATAAATTGGGTATCTACCGGGCGTAAGACATCGTAGGCATTGTGTGCTAGCAGCTGATTTACAGGAAAGCAGCGAGACCGACGACGGCAGCGAGACCGGCACCGGAGAGGGCGGCGACCTTGCCAGCGCCGGCAGTGGGGACCTCCTCGGGGGAGCCAGCGGTGGGGGTAGCAC
>JAAVUH010000349.1:0-20848 GCA_014899045.1 Fusarium palustre
ATATATATATACTTAGATAGAGAGACATGGATATACGAGACCCTGCTGTCCTGTTTCCTCTTCCTTCTACATCCATCATGCCCCTCCTCTTCTGCCACGTTCAATCCAACTCCACTATCCCTTCACCGCTCACTCTTTCTAGTGAAACGAACTTGCTAGATGCTTCGCTACATACTAAATCAGATTAGTAATGCCAGTCGTGGAGACACTCAATCGAAACTACGACGCTACGTGATGCGTGTCAATTGAGTGGATTCCGGGCCATCGGTAACCGACATCCGGTCCGAAGCGAGTGGGATATCAATCATATCATCAGACAAGAATTGACTGTATCACCGAGTTTGGAAGGTATAACTAATAAGAGTCTATCAACTTGTGCGATATGATAGGACGGATCACGATCAACTGCCGGAATGATACATACACCGTCTCACTGCCGATGAGACACCGACCATTCTCTCAAGTAACAGTCTGACATGTCAAAAAATAGCTTACAAACCAACTTGTCAAAGTCCGCAACCCGCAATTCGAGTCATGAAACCACCACTTTGCTTACAAACCCCTCTCCTCATACCACGTATGTAGGCTTTCTAGGCTTTCTCCACTGCCTCCCTTTCCCTGTTCCTCCTCAAACGTCGATCATGTTCATATTTATGCCTAATATGGGCTTAGTTTCTTTTTAGCATGAAAAGGAATCCCCTTGCGATTCCTGAACGAGTGAACTTGCCTGGGGACATACAATATAGAGGAACCTCTCACTCACCAAGAGAAAATTATCGGCCTATCGGAATTGATACCTACTACTAACTATGGTGTTCCGAGCTCAAGTCCCTCTTCACTAACACCTCTTTTAGACAGACCCCATCTCCTTCTGATACTATCCTTCCCCTCCGTCTTCTGAACCCCAGCATTAGTCTGACCACCACGCTTCCGTAGGACAGGAGACAACGTCCGTCTGAAAAAGTTAATGCTGTCCTCATCTTTGGACAAAACCCACGCTAGTAAGGCCAATGTAATAGGCACCGAAATCGTCCAGTATACAAAGAAAAGCGACTCCCCAGCCTTAAATTTCCCTCCCATGGAAAAGATGGATGCCACGAATGAGCATGGCACGATGACCGTAGCTATCTTGGTTAGTTGTCCCGAGCTTCGTGCCATCCTGTTGGCCGCTTCAGCTTGTACCAATGCCGAACGCTGTGCAAACATCTCAAGATGGTTACCCAACGACGTCTCTGCAACTTCCAACCTTTCTTCCAGAATGGCCCACGATTCATGTTCATCCTGTGTCATTCGGTCTTCCACCACCAATTCCGATTTATCCTCTTCCTGCAATGTCGAATGCTTTTTATCCGTTCTGCATTGGAAACTCCACATGATATTTTGCAAGTCTCTTTTCTTCTCTCGAATGTCTTGTCTCATTACCATAAGATCGTGGTACTTCTTATAACTAGGCGCATCATGATAGTCCCCGGATGATCCCAACCTTCTCTTTTTCGATTGTTCTTGCTCATCATTAAGCTGAAGGTCATGAACATTTATGGCTTCTCGAGTAACAAACTCGTTCCAAATAGAACGAACTATGTTACGAATGAATATTGTGGCTGAAAATGGATCGTTGGTGGTGTTGACGCTGTACTTGTCATAGGCTTCTGCAGCCGTGTCAAAAATTCGCTGCTTCTGCGGCTGTAACATGCTGTCGAAGGAAGATCCAAGCTTAAATTCACGCGTCACGTCTCGGAGAGAAGAGCAATCCGTGAGATCATGCTTCACTGAAGAATCAAACGTAGACTCTAGCCTGCAATGGTGAGGGTCGATTAAAACAACAGCTTCAACCATAAATTCATCAGTAAGTTTGGCAGACAAGCAAGTATGTAATATGGTATAGGCAACTCACATGTCCAGGAATCTTTTCCATAGGGCCTACCCCAGTAAGACACGATACTTGTTATATCCATCCTTCTGGTGTGCTCGGTCAAAAATACCTCCCCACGGTTAAAGTTTCCCAGTTTCGCATAGTAAAAGCCAGCCTGTTGTTGACCACATGAGTGTGGAACATCATAACGCCTGGGCACAGGGACTTTCCAATAAGCTGAGCTACCTTGAGGAGCACCAAAAGCGTTGGAGACGCTGAGGTTGGGAAACTCTTCACAATGGGCCAGAAAGAACTCAGGAGGTATATCTAGCAAAACCCCTAGTATCTCTATCAGCCTGGGATGTAGATCCTGGACAATGAACAAGCGACGGTTTGTCTGCTCCGGAGGCTCGATTTTTGAGGTACTTTCCCAGTACATTATCATGTCTCTCGCATTTTCAAACACTTTTGGACCATCAGGTAGGCCACAATGATCGCCCACGAACTCGAAGACTTTGATCTCGAATTGAATTTTGTAGTCCATGTCCTGACGCCATGGGTGCCAATATTGCTCGAGAAGAAAACGCCCCTTCATTGCTTCCCAGGCTCTCTGGGCATAGCCCCTTGTCCTTATCTTCATATCGTCGTTTGTGTCTCCCCAGAACTCGTCATGGTCTGAATTTGATCAGGATTTAGCAATATTAACGTGGGAGGGGGGTATGGTACCTTGAATCCCAGTAGAAGACATGGTTGAAGAACCTGTGAAAGAAGAGCAGAACTGCCTTGTTGGAGTATGTTTTTGGCAATGAGAAATTGTGAATTTCAATGCTGGCGGGTGAGCTACACGTTGTTTAAATGTCTAGATGTTACATGGCTGCAGACACCCTTGTAGAGCTGAATGAGGAGCTGAGAAATAGCCGCCCATCATCCACTGTGGAAACAAGTACGATCATTTCCAAATAGAGTCAAGGCCACGGAATTCGTCTTGCATGAGGACAAGGGTTGTCGTGACAAGTCACGGCTCTATGACACTTGGACTACGAGTATAGGGCCTGTCAGGCTGCGGTTGAAAATGTCCAGCTATTCGGCGGATCCGGAGCTGCATTCTCTAATGGCAGAATGAGAATGATGTAAGCAATATATCCAAACCGTAACTAAACTAGCCAATGCAATGAGAAAGAAACAAGGTTAAAGGCCTTCATCTGAAGTGTGATAGTTGGGCTCTCGAAGCTCTTGCCACGTACTTTAGCCAATACACTGACTGCTCATGCAACTCCTTCCCTTCAGTGGAGAAGTGAATAGCCAACACGATAATACATACCTATCAGTCACAAGGCTGAAAATCCTATCATCAATGCTAAGTCGAATATGCAGCAAAGCAATCAAGACCAGAGTAATTTCCTCTTTCCACGCTGCCAATAGAAAGAAGTGAAGTAGTGTGATGTGGCTATAAACTATTGTGGCTCTCAAATAATCTCTTACGAATTCTTCATCGCTATATAGTCAGTGTAGGTTGAATGTTGAGAATAACAAAAACCAGGTTCGTCTCAACCTTCCTTTATATCCCACGAACTCCCAAATGAGGTCGAGTTATCATGAACCCACTTAAACACTTGATCGTATTACTGCTCTCTACGGTTCGCTGATCTAAGTTGTTGTCCCTTTGCTAAACTGTATATACCCAGACTTTCTGCCATTGTGTTTGCTGTTGTTGTCGATGGAGAGCGAGGCGAAGTCAGGTTGGGGTACAGCCCACCATGAAGGATGCTGCGACATGTCGTGGAGCCCAGGAAGTGTTTCTGATGATATTGCCAGCTACCCAATTGATCACAATGAGTATCTAAACTTTTCACCTGCAATTTAGCCAGGTACTTTACTTACAAGCATCCCTCAGAACCCCAAGACTCTGTTTGCACTCTCCACCGCTTCCTTTTCTCCATTACTCTTCAAACCCTTCACCTCCAACCCCTCAAGACCCATCGCTTTTCTTCCCGCTTTCTCTAGAACATCCTCCGTAGGTCGGTCCACATGCCCCGACTCCCCCGCACCGCCCGGGAAGTCCGGACCCGGTGTGCCCTGTCTGAACGCCTCCCGTTGCCTGGTCATGTACTGAGCATTTAGTTCCGTAACAGGACACACTGGGATGTACAAGACACTTGAGTCTGTCTTTCCACCGTGCACTCTGTCAACCGCGTGAATTGCTGCATTTGTTAGTTATGAGCTATCAAGGAAGAAAATAAGAGAGAACTCACTGTCGCAGTGCCATGCTACAAAATCACCAGGTCGTATCTCAGGGACATGAACCATGGTCTTATCCAGCTCCAAGTGAGGATGCAACTCATCCGTCAACTCCTGTCCTGTTCCCGGCGTCGCACCTTGCAACTCACTATCCATCTCCCCTCCCATAAATTCCCAGTTGTCCACACCCAGAAAGTCGGTCGCTCTCGGGTTTTTTGCACGGAAGAAGGGTCGGAGGAGAACATAAGCCATGGACAGCTTCACGAGCGGGTTCACCAGTAGCGTTCCCTCGCCAGGCTTCGTGTGGCTCATACTCATCCAACCCTGCCACATCCTGAACATGGAGCACGCACCTAGTCCATCGTAGAGGTTGTTCACAGCGTGTACTCTTCCACTCGCATCCCAGGGGTCGTACTCTTCCCACTTGCCAGCTAGTACAGCATCATACACGCCTCCGCGACCGTATCCTTCTGCTTCCCAACGCTCCACGCTTCCGCCATCGATATGCGGACCGAGAGCGAAGGAGGCGTCGCCTGGTTGGCGGATGCGAAGTCTATCGGCGTAGCTGAAAGGTTGGGATAGGGAGATAGGAGTGGAGGGGTTGGAGGAGTGCCAGAGGAGGGACATCAGGCGTTGTTGGACATGTAGGAAGTTGGGATGGGAGCGGGCTTTGAGTTGAGGGGAAGACCAGTAAAGTTCGTAGACTTGAGGATCGTGTGGAGGGAATGCTGTAGACTTTGTGTTAGTGATTTACAGTGAGAACGTGTGTCAGGAAAGTTTACCTCTTGTAGAAGGGTTCTTGCGAACATAGTCCTCAATTTCACCCTTCCAAGCCCTGGCTTCATCCTCGGGAACAACACCCTTAACAACGACAACTCCTCTTTTACGAATCTCCTCTTTTAGGCCTCCGGCACTTTGTTCAAAGTCATTATACTTAATCTGGGGAATGACATTCGGTCCTTTGTTGGCAACGACATCATTCTCTTTGCGAAGTTCACGCAGCAACGACTTCCAGCTCTTCTCAATCTGTTCTTCTCGACCCCTTACAAGATCAAGTTTTCTGATGCGAAAACGATCTGGAAGAGGTTCTCTTTGGGCTCCGGAGAGGGAAGTGAATGCGTCGGAGATGTCACCTTCTTTCTTAGCTGCGGCTGCAGCGACAGCCATATGTCGCTTTAAACCTAGACAGGTAGGACTAGGAGTGGTCTTACATCTTGCTAGTGAAGCGCGCAGCATTGTGGATTAAATATTGAGTAGTAACAGAAGGGTAAGTAGAGACAGGTAGAGGATGGAATGAGTAGAGCAGAATGAATTGAATTACTGACCCCTCGTTGAAGTGTCACATCTTACTTATACTCTTCGTCATGAGGAGGGAGAGTGCGGCCCTACCCCATTGGGAAAGTCCGAGCATGAGAAAGAAATGTGTAATTGATCAACCCCAGTCTCGGAGAATTTCCAGGTTTTTGACACTTGCTTGTTCGCTACTGTACGACATAGCTCTTGGCGCTTTACCACGTTGCAAAGGAACATTCTTTGGATCTGTCTTTGGCCAGGCCGCTTCAGCGATCAAGTTTTAACTCGATTCTTCCTAGATAGTACTAATGTACTCTATACTTGTCGGTAGACATTGTATTATATATCAACTGTACGTAGAGATTGTGTTCCCAGTACTACCACTAGTTTACGAGTGCTCAATAGCCTAATGTGACAGACAGTCTTAACCCCACTCCATCGCGATCGCTTCGCCACCAAGGTTACGACCAATGTAGCAACTTACGAGATGCGATAACACCAACAAAATCATATACAGCAATACTACTAACTAATCCTCTCACTCATATCAATTCAAAGTAACAAAGACAGCAGTTCAAATAACAAATAAATAACCAAATCAATTCTCCTCGAATAAATACTTCTATTCCCATACACGCCCCTCCATAACAGCAAGGTAAATACAAGAATACCTGTAACAGTATTTTATACAAGATACAAATAAACAAACAACTCCAAAACCTCAAACCAACTCAATAAACACAAGAAAAGAAAAACACCCTGGCTCCATTTATGATTAGTTCCTCTCTTTTTTGTTCATGCCTTCAATTCCCTTGCTGATCCATCACCTAGCGGTCCCCCAACTCCTACGCTTATGTTGCTTTTCTTATCAATCAATATCACCTAAAGCCCTCTTCATCCGTTCCTTCAAGTCCCTGTTCTCCATCTCCAAACCGCCTAGTCTTTGCCTCGCTGCGTGCCGATCCTGGTTTCGTCCTTCTCGCTCCATCTTGAGCTTATACTCCATATCGCGAAGACGGAAGAGCCATCTATTGTCGTTGGCAACCCCACCATTATTGTTCTCTTCGTTGAGTGCCGTCATGTCTCGCAAGCCAAGACCTCCGGCCGAAGAGCCCGGTAGAGCAGTCGTCGTGTGTGCTCTTGTCATGGTAGAGGAACGTGATTTGGAACGGCTACTACGGTCGCGGGTTTGTTCACCAGGACCACGGGGTACGGAAGGCGATGGCGAATGTGTGACTAGAGCGTCAGAACCTTCTCTCGAAGAGTGGGCTGCACGCGCTCGCACGTCGTTAGCTGTGCGTAGAGTCGCGTTTTCGACCTTAAGTTGGCGATACGCTTCTTCTAGACGATTGTATCGAGAATCGTGACTGAGTGACCCAGAGGAGATAGAGTTTCTAACCATCGTCTCCAATCGGTCAAGCTTCTTGGTCCGCACCTCAAGATTACTCTCCAGAGTCTGGTACTCTCGGTGCAGGTCTCGCTCCACAGACTTGATGCGCGTCTCGAATGACGCAACCATGTTCTCAATGGACTTGACAGCCGCCATTAGGTTCTTGGTGAAACTAGGTAGTCGGTTGGCAATGACCTCAACCGATGGCAGGACCTGGCGATCGATGAGTGAATTACCGTGAACCCACTCTCTGCCACACAATTTGCTAAGCTTATGCCATAGTTGTAGCAATAGCTCATTGCGCTCCTGCAATTGATCCCGCGCCGTTTGTTCGAGCACAGCAATCCTCCTGCGATCCTGACTCTTGTTGGTCTCCAGCTCAGCAATACGAAGATCCTGGCTACTCGCAGTACGGGTGAGGTGCTGGTGTGACTTCTGGAACGTGTCGTACTGCGACTTGGTGTTTCGATGAGCGATGCGCTCCTTTTCGAGCAGCTCAGAAAGTTTGCGGCTCTCCAGAGCATGCGACTCGAGTAGAGAGTCGCGCTGCTTGATGATGCGATCTTTCTCAACCAGCGCTGCCTTGCTGGCGTCAAGGTCACGGATTGTGTTCTCAAGCTCACGTTGTAGCTTGGCGATGGACTAGAAAACATTAGCCGGCATTCTTCTCCAACCACGAAACAACATACCTTGAGAAGTGAAGACCGGGTACCGTTGAGATCACCCAGAGCTTCACGAAGGTTATTCTCGAGCTCCATCAGCCTCTCCTTCCACTCTGTCGCCTCAACCTCCCTAGATGTCAGGTTCTTACGCAAACGACGAGCCTCATCCTTGGCTGCTGATGCTTCTCTGTTGAGCTCATTGACGAACTGCTGCACCTCTTCCTTCTCTTGATCTGCCACAATCTCGCGTTGGTGTCGCTCTTGCTGAAGGCGGTTCTCCAGCTCCTTGACTCGTTCCTTTTCATCGTGTATGCTCTGTTCGGCGCTAGCAACAGCAGCCTCGAGGTCTCCGATTCGAATCTTGTCCGTTTCCTGCTCTTCCCGTAAGAATGCAATCTCTCCCTGAGAAGATTCTTGCTGCACAGAGAGTCGCTGGTTCTTGTCGTTGGCCTCCATAAGCTTCTGCTCCAAATCCTCAAGCTCCTTGTTGGATGAGTCCAATTCCTGCTCGAGTTGTTGGATTCGTCGTAGCTTGTTCTCTTGGTCGTCTTCGAGTCGTATCAAGGCCTCGCTCATCTTGCGCATCTCTTCCTGTAAGGCGTCAAAGTTTTCTGAGCGGTCTTGAAGATCTGCTTGCACCCGCTGCATCTCTTCGGCTTGCTGATCGGCCTCTGCTTCCAGCGCATCAATTTCCTCCTGAGCCTCCTTCCTCAGCGACTCGAATTCGTTCTCCATCTCGCTTTGTTCGCGGAGAGCTTCGTCACGTTCAGATTGCAAGGCTACCAGGTCGTTCATGGCATTGTTGAGATCCTCCTGGAGTGCCAGCGCTGTATCTTCAGCTTGTCGCTTGCCATCCACGGCTGTCTCAAAATCTTCCATGCAAATCTCAAGCTCGCGCTGCAACTCTTGATTCTGCAGCTTGACCTCACTGATCTTGTCGCGCATCTCTGCCATCCTATTCTCAATCTCCTCTCGCTCGACATCCTCATCAATCTGCGTCTGTGTCTTGAAACTTCCGCGTGACTGGGGCCTATCGCGACCGCCGACTTGCGAGGCCGATCGCTCAAGGAGACTGTCAATGGTTGAGGGAGCCGGCCGACCTCGTCGTTGAGCCATCTTGAGATCCTCGATCTCCTGGTAGAGGCGCTCCTTCTCGCGGTTCCTCGACGTCAGCATGGATGTCTGCGCACCAACCTCACGTCTGAGTTCGGCGTTTTCATGGCGGAGTTGCTCGCTCTCCCGGCGTAGTTCGTCAGCAAGGGTAGTGGCCTGGCTGAAGTTGCCGTTTGAGCTCTCCATATCACCAGAAAGACCAGAAATAGGTCGGCCTGGTGACATGTTGCCATCACGGTGCTTCTTAGTGATATTGTAAATGTTTGTCGTGTGGTGCATGCCTCCCTGTCCACCAGACAGGTCCTGCTTCAGCTTAAACACCTCCTCTCTTAGCCTCTTGTTTTCGTCATCGGCCTGTTCTCTACGGGCGGTCTCCTGTTCCAGGAGGTCTTTCCATACATCAGCCTCTTCTTGACGGTCCATGTTGTCGGTGTTCCTTTCGCCCATCGATCTGACGATATCTGCAAACTTGCGCCTCTCGTTCTCCTTGGTTAAGCTTTCCGACCGTAGCCGCTCAATCTCAGTGGCGTATTCTTCAACCCGTTCGCGTAGGAAAATAAGCTCTTCCTCCCGTTCTTGGGCTTCCTCCTCTCCCATTCGAGCGGTTTGATCCGTTGATGATGTACCACTGTGCGCAGTACTTGGTCGTTCCCCTTCGTCCCTGACTTGCTTTTCCAACTCTTTGACCCTCCTTCGTAAAACCTTGTTATCTCGCTGTAGCACCGCAAGACCAGTTTTGAGGTCAACATTTTCCGAGATCATTTCTTTGATACCCTCTTCCGATAGCTTGTCAAGGCGATCGCTCAAGAACATAACTTTGAGTTTGAGATCGAAATTCTCCTTTGACAGTCTTTCGATTGTGCTACTCTGCTCCTTCAAGGTCAGGTTCCTACCAGACCGAGCTGTATTCACCGAGCCCATGGCAATCGAGGGAGGCTTTTGAGGAGTTTCCAGGCCACCCTTAAACTTGTACTCCTTAGCTAAAGATTCCGGTACCTGGACGTTCCTAACATGTCGTGCGATGACGGTATCTGTGGGCGCTGTGGTAAACCCTTCCTTGGAGGGTTTTGGTGTTGAGAGCAAATCATGTGGTCGTTGCCGTTCGGGGCTATCGACTTCGGGCAAGGGCTCGAGTTGTGGTAGTGAATTATCAGTATAATCCTCAGCACCAAAGGCTGACCCGACGCTGCCCATGCTGCCGATACTGATAGTTCGCAACATCGGATTGCTAGGGTTCCTTAGCATGCCCATCGATGGAACTGCGCCCCCAGATTGGAGAGCGTAATCAGCGCCAAGGCCAACGGTCATGTCACTCCCTTCCTGGGATTCGGGATTGGTCGCGAATGACGATGTCGATGATCGCTGGCTTCCAAAACGACTGCGCAGGTACTTAGGTCGGCGGCTTCGCGAGGATTGTCCAGAAGTATTGCCAATATCAGCCTGCTCGGATTTCGACTGTGTTGTTGATAAGGAGGCGTCGTTATCGCCAGCACTAGACACTTGTGAGCTCTCCTGTTCGGTATCCTGATTCTCGGTCTCGTCATAAGTTGCGCTTTGATCCTGAGTTCGCTGACTTGCCATGCTAACAGCACGCGATATAGTCCTCCTAGTGGCCGCCGCAGTCGGTGAAGAGGAAAAGTTTTCGAATCCAGAAGTGTTTGCCGACGAGGTTGTCACATCGTGGTCATCTTCGTATACTTGCTCCGGTTGCTTCTGCGGTTGCTGTCGCTGCTGAATTGGCTGAGGAGCAGGCTTTTTCGTAGGCGAGTCGAACTGGAACGTGTCGTCGATGCCTCCCTGCTGGTTCGTGTGAGCGGTGGGAATAGGCGACAAGGCGGGCAGAAAGCTAGACTCCACGTCTCCCAAGTGGCGCCGAACGTCCTCCTCGGTTAATGAATCGTCGTGGGCACGGGTAAGATCGACAGAGATAGGGTCAAAGTAACTGTGGTCAGGGGCTGAACGTCCAGGACGATGCAGCAAAGACTCTTGGTGGGTTATAGGGGGTTTAATGCTGTTGGAGCTTTTCCGGTTCAAGGATTTTGCATGTGTATCGTCAATATTTATGGCAATATCGTGGGGGGATGGCGCTTCGATTGAGTCTGTTTGGTCTGGTTCTTTGTCTTGTTCTTTGTCTTGTTCTTGGGCTTCTTCTTGGGCTTGCGAAGTATCACCGATGGTGTCGTCTGCTATGTCTGATGTCTCAGCGTCCTCGTGGTAATCATCTCTGTGTGAGACGCGATGGGCCGTCTGTGGACGCGAACCGTCGTTGCTATTGCTGGTTTGTATCGGGGTCGAAGGCTGGCTGCTATGGCCTAGGCCGTGGTCTTGCTCATCGTTGGCCATGATGCATTGCGGCGACCGCGGATGCGATGCGATGCGATGCGATGCGTGGCTGTCTGTGGTTGGTGATGTCAAAGCAATACAGTGGATGTCAAACCCATGGAAGGGAGGGAAAATGGAAATAGAAATGGAAATGGCCGGGTATTGGATTGGATCTTGCTCGGGTCCCCTGCTGGCCTGGACTGAGTGCCCACTGAATATTATGGCTGCTTGGGCGTCACCTTTCACTAAAAGACAAAGCCTAACAGGACCTGACAGCACTAAGTTGGTATCGTGCGCTGGATACCGTTGAATGGTTGATTTAATCAGCCAATAAGGTATTCCTGTTCAATCTTGAGTGTTGTTTAGCGGCACGAGGGGAAACAGCGGGGCTTCCTCGTGGCTGGCTTGAGTTTGGCTAGGTCAATGAGATTCAAGGCTGGTTGCTGGGGACAACCTTCGCCAGCACAGAAAAGGTTGGGTCTATGATTCGGATATCGTTGAAAATCGTATTTAAGTTCAAGCAAGTGCTGCCACTCCTTCTCAACTACATTAGACGTCAGAATTACAGAGGAGTACTTGTGGATGGGTGGTTAACAGTTTTGCATTCAGTAACGTGAGAACTGAAACGTCTTGAGAACCAATTCTCCAACCCGAGACGTGCCAGTATCAGATCTGGGGTAGGCCATTCAGCTGTAAAAAGATCCAGTATTCATTTGTAGGCGAGAAAATGTGCCATCCCCAGCCCAGACACCAGGTATATCGCGGTACTTTTGCGGGTTTACTCAAAGAGCTTATCGTAATCGCTCTCTGGCTCTCCTACACTCATTCACATGCTAAACGCAGCGTCACTCTTCAAGCTCATTCATTATGTGGATCGATAATTATGTCATATTAATTCATACTAGCTCTTTGTCGCTTTGAGAGCTTCCATCCATTTATCTCATTAGAAATTATTTCTCTCTTTAGTTGGAGTACTTGGGGTCGACCTTGCTTCTGTATCATCAACCATTGTTAGCCACAGATCACCTTGTGTAGGTTTAAGCGATTCGTGCGTGCATCACTTACCCAGTCTGCTTCTCGTAAGCGCTGCGACCAAAGTCGGTGATCTTCTCCTGGTTATCACGGGAGATGTTGGTGCCGGCCTTGTTGTTGATGGCAGAGAAAGCTGATCAAGTTAGTAAATTGGTCGTGGCAGTATACAAAATGGAACGGAGTATCATACCCTTGTCAACGTAGTCATCGCCACCGCTGGAGCTGTTGTTGCCCTTGGACGCGTTGTCCTTGTTACCACCCATAGCGTTCTTGACGAAATCCATTGTGAAGTTTTGTTTTGAGAGGTAAAGAGAAGTAGATTTGGTTCTTGTAGTGTAATGTAGAAGTGTAGATGTAGATGCTAATGATGAGTAGCAACCTCGAGCAGCAGCACTCGCCCTTCTTATACCTTTCAGTAACCGATCTAAGAATAGTGTAAACCTTCCAACTTGGTCCAAGATCTTTCAGAAATGGTGGAATAACCCGCAGATCTCCTCGATTTCCTGCCAACCCTCTTTCGTCATCCCACACTCTAGGGGCACAAGCTACGTCACTCTGGACCCTGAACTACCAGCTACCAACTCTTCCCTCCCATCTTACTCTACCGAACGGCACGTCAATCCCGGGAATCTCGGCAGTCCCTGTCTCTGGGCTTCCATCATGGTTGTTTCAGCCTTTCAACTTTGCAGCTTTTTTGTTATTCTTATTCTTGTTTTCTTGGCCACAAAGCTTCAGCGATTGTCACCATGATACTACCCATAGCTCCACTTCAAGCTAAGGTGGAGAACAAAGACTTGTTGGTTCTAGACCTTTACCATGGAAGCTGAAATACAATGAGCTAGCGACACCGCCGTGCTGAGGGAGCTGAAGTGACTGCGCTTGCAGGGACGGTCCTGCTGCTAGTTGACACTTTCGTGGCTGGCTAAACAAGAACAAGAAAAGTGCCATGCAACGCAAGGTCTCGGCCCGTCGTCGAAGAAGCTCAAGAGCTCTGAGGGAGCCAACCCAACACTAATACGGTATCTTATCATTGGTTCATAGGTATCAAGGCAGAGATTCCATGGAGCAAGGCAGCATCTTATCATCAGGACAAAGACAAGGAAGGAACTGGATAAGTGACCAGGTTTATCTGATATGTATAGTAACTCTGTATTACCCAGCTAGTCATCAAATCCTGTCTATACAGTCCAATTATGCAAATCATGCCCGTAAATGCACTCTCATTTTGTTCAATCATTAGCAACTCCATTCAAATGCAACCCCCGTCATCTCGTATTAAACCATTCAACTCCTTGGCTTAAATGCCATGCGTCGTTATTTCGTTATAAAACCAAGTTTTCAGTCAATGTACATCAGCCGTGCTGGCCTATGAGTTGACAAACACCTGGTAGGCCATAATCATGACCCAGATGAAGAAGACGGTCCCTGTCAGAGCCATTGCAAAGACAAGCTGCCAAGATTGACCTGCGCCTGTTAGCATGAAATCATCAGTAGAGTAGAGTAGTAAAGGACATACAGATATTTCGCTGCTGGAGCCACGCCATAGTAGCTTCGCTCGTGCCCTTGGGACTCTGTCCGAAAACTTGTACATCGCAAACACTCTGGATAGACCCATCAGGTCCAAACAGTTGTATCGCAACCACAACAAGTCCAACAAGCCACAATATAAAGAACATGAAGCCGCCAACCATGACTATCGCGGGAAGTAATCGTCGCTGGCCAATAAGCCAGAAAATGCCGAGAATGAAGAGGATCGAGAGGGAACCGACAGTGATAAAGTAGGGGAAGTACCTGCGCTTGTTAGTATCTCAACACTGAACTTGACTGCTTGGAGGCCGTACCAAGGAATGCCGAGTTCCAGTTGACTTTGAACCTGGATAAATGTCGCAAAAACGCCAATAATGCTCGTCGATGCGAGGAGAATCACAAAGATCCAAAAGTTCAGTTGCAGCGGCGGCCAGTTATATGTTCGCACATGGGTAGAAGGAGGAGGACCGTCGTAGGTCATTGAGGTTCTGGTATGGCTTGTTCCAGTCCATCCCGTTGTTCCAGTCATTCCTGTAGTTCCGGTCCATCCTGTTGTGCCGGTCAAACCGGTAAGTGTTGATTTGGCGACCATGTTTGTAGATTTGATCTCCCAGGTATGCAAGCGCGGTCTGACTGCTGGACCCGTAAAGTTCGGTAATCGAGAATTCGATAGAGATGCAAGAGTCGTTCCCTTGATCGCTAATCGGACGCGTTACTTGCTAACGCTCCTTTCTTGTGTTGCCTTTCCAAAAGACTGCCACGTAGGTAGACAGCAGCCCCGCCGATGCGGTGCGTATTAATCGCCCTGGCGATTCGAAGTGACTTGCAGAGAAGGATGGTTGAGATCGGATGCCGTCAGAATGCGGACTCTGCGTCGATGCCTCACGTTTCGCTTTGTCGATTGGAGAGTGGTTTTTCGCGTCGTGTTTAGTGGAAGATCCGGGGGTGGAGATTCTGCTGCGTTGGCCAGGTACACTACCAAAAGAAGATCTGACGTCGGGCGTCGAATACGCCAAGAAGAGGATTTGAATTGAGGCCTTTTGTACAATGTATCGACGAGAGGATGATGTGTTATTAGGTGTCGACTTAGGCGTCACTATATCGAATTATGAACCGTGGAATTAATAACGATTAACAGTTACGACTCTCGAGTACAGTAACGGTTTGTCCAACATTGGCGTTGAGCAAAAATGTGGAAAAAGCAAAGAAGAAACAAATTGAAAAAAGGTAAAAGTCAATAGACAGGGAATGATTCTAACAGCAAAGAATCCGTCCAATCGATCGATGGGCACATCTGAAATTACACCCAATGCATTTTTGGTGAGGCTTTCGTGAGGAGGTTGGGCGTGTGGCTGGGAACACGACACAACAGGGGCCAGTGACACTGCAATCGCTTCTGAATGGATACACGTCGACAGTAACGGATCCAGCCCAGCCCTCGATCGATCAGAAGATCAGGATTGATTATTGTATTCATGAGATCTTGGGCATTGATTTTCTTGGGTGCGGAATGTGCCGAATTAGCTCATGGTTAGAATTGAATAGCAGACTACACATGGAACGAATAACTCCCGAGGAAAGAAGGCATTTTATTTCGAGAGTGATCTCGCAGTCCCCTTATATATAGATGCATAGTATGCACTGGCCCAATCAAATCATTCATTCAACTCAAGGATATCATCAATCTTCCGCCCTCAAACACAGATAGTACTCCATATCAATGCATTTGTCCAAATCATCATGTCCGTTCCAGAATTGCAAAAGAAAACACTGTCCCATCTGTTTATAGAAGGGTCTCGCCTAGCGCGCATCGCACAAGTGAACAACCAGCGTGGATTGTGTTCTGCTCAGCTTGCTTGGTATCGGCTAGGTGAGGGTTCACCTCGACCAGGTCAATGGCAACAAGGTTACCCGTCTCATGGACGCTCTCGCAGATAAAGTCGCCTTCACGGAGAGTAAGACCGCCGCGGACAGGTGTACCAGTGCTGGGAGCCCACATGGGGTCAAGGGCATCAACGTCGAAGGACAGATGGATGGGAGTGTCGTTGCCGATGTGAGCGAGGGCCATCTCGACGACGCGGCCAATGCCGTGACTACAAATTAGAAATCAGTAAATATCATCAACACAAGAACGAAAATACATACCGGTCAACATCGTGCATGCTGAAAGCCTTGATGCCGTGCTCACGGAGGATCTTCTTCTCGCCAATGTCGACGGATCGAAGACCAATGTACACCAGCTTCTTAACGTTCAGACGCATGTCGTCCTCGAGCCAGCCAAAGCACTCCTCCTTGTCCTCCTTGGCCAGACCAGTCAAGAAAGCAACAGGCATGCCATGGATGTTACCACTGTCACTGCTCTCAGGAGTGTTGATGTCGGCGTGCGCATCAACCCAGATAACAGCGATCTCACGGTTCAGACGCTCCCGGGTAGCCTTAGCAGTTCCGGCGATGGTACCAATGGCAATGCTGTGGTCACCGCCAAGGGTAAGAGTCATGCGTCCCTCGCGCGAATGCTTATAGGTCTGCGAAGCAATCTTGCGAGTCACTGCAGATGCGTGGCGGGGCTTCTTCATACCGCGGAAGTCAGGATCTGACTCAGGGATCAGATCCTCGAACTGCTGGACGCTCTCGTCACCAAAGAGCTTGTAGCCGAGCTCATCACGGATCTCAGTGAGAAGACCGGACTCGATGAGAGCAGCAGGGCCAATGTCGACACCAGCTTTGGGCTGGCCGCCTGAGAAACCGACAGCGACGATGCCGACCTCATCGGGCTTGGAGAGGAAACGGCTGTTGACGAGACCAGTGTTCATCTTGGCGGTTCAGTGTAAGTGGAAGTGAAGCGGCGGAATGTGGGGGATGTGAAAGATGACGTAGAGTCACGATAAGAGATAAGAGAACAGAGAGTGAAAAAGAGAAGAGATTGATAAAAGATAAAGAGGAAGAAAGAAAAAGATTAAAGGAAAGTTTGCGAGAAAGAAGCCTCCATTTGTATTCAGACGTTAATGGCACTGGCCGTTCATCTTTCTCGGCGTCTTTTCACCTTCTCGATAGGCTGCAATCGGCCGGGTCCCAGTCCCTGAGAGCGGAATACGATGGATAAGGTACAGTAATAGCGTCGGCTTTTCGGTTGCAAGCGGGCGGGGGTTTCTCTTACATACAAAATACCTACAAGAGTCAAACTTAACTCGACTACTACCGTATCAACAAGAGAGCTCCATGTCATGAGTTGCTCTCTCTGTCAACAACAGCTTGGAGATGAACCATGGTGGTCATCAGACAACCCAGTCACTTGACAAAAGTAGTTTAGATCCAACGCCTTCTGTTGGCTGTCAACAACCAAGAGATAGCGCGGGTCCCGCTGATCTGGGTCCGTCCTGGGGTTTCTGTTACGCATCCAATCCATTCAATTTGCCCTATTTTGCTTTCCTCTCACTTCTCACCTACCAACATGCCCGCCCCAAACGGCAGCTCAGCTCGTTTCCCCCTCCACTTATGGTCAAGTGCCGGCTGTCAACCGTCCTATGTTTTTTGCCATGTGAAGTTGTACAGAACATCTCTATAAAAGACTCTACCTCACCCTCTTTCGTGTATATACCTCAACGCCCGTCATCTTGCAAAAAGCGTGGGATGACCGTCTCAAACCGCAGATAACCCTCTTTTCATCTTAGGTAATGTTAGGTAATGGCAAACAGCCATTGCTCTCTCCGACTCTTGTCCATGGTCATGCTCGTGGGTGATGACCCGGCACTCCTTACCCCTAAGTTACTAGCTGTGTTTTGCTCGCTGGAGCCTCGGAGCCAACGGGCATAAGAGTCGCGGGTCTGCCTTCCCCTAAGTTACTAGCTATCGCTGCAACCTACCCCTAAGTTACTAGCTCTATATATTGCCAACCCGCCTAGGTTCAGGTTTCTGGGTCTTTTTGTGAAAAGTGTCCCACGCAGTGACGCCCGCAGCGAAAAGCCAGCTTTTCTGTTATCTTTTGTTTCTGTTCTTTTACCAAATATGATTTCAGTTGGGCCGAGATGGCCCGTCGAAATGGATCAACGCGAAACCTACATTCCTCACCGATTACGGAGTATCTTTGCGGGCAGGCATTCCCTTGATAACTCTTAGAATCTTCCAAAACTCCACGTTGCGTACCATGGTATAGCCCAGAAGCTCACCTTCTTTGCTTACTAGCCGGTTTATTTCCACTGAGCTGGGGAAACGCTCCGGAGCCGCAACTCGGAACCCCACCAGTGCTATTCTTTCAGTCTCTTGAGAAAGAGGGCTTGAAATAACTACTCTCTCACTTTTATTTAGTTTGCTTCAAAATAACAAATATACAGCGAGTGAGCCTCGAGACTGGGGTCACGAAATGAACAAGCGCATAGGCTTGGCAGTACAGGCATGATCTCCAGTCTGACGAAACACGGATCTCGAGACGGATAAGGCAGGTCACAAAGACGTTGTATTTACGGAAATTGTTGGCGAAACTGACAGCTCGTTTTGGTGTGCAAAAAATGTGAACAGAAAATTGACAGTTGAGGCAGTGCTATAAGCGGATGGTTGCAATTGCTGGCATTGGGGTAGGACAAGCTTCGAGGTCATGAGAACAAGCATTCGCAACGTCTTCCTTTCCTTGTTGAATTGTCCAACGACAAATCGAGTAGATGTTGGCCTGTCAGATCACGCTCAAAAAGTCACACTCGATCTGTCAAACCACTCACGTCTCGAGGTTGCTTTTTCTCGACCCAACTCGACCAGCAGTTCTGTTATCTCCTCTCCTCCAGAGTCATAGTCAGAGTCAACGTCTCAGCTGAGTCAGTACAGTGTCCAAATGTCAGCTGACTGGAATACCGGTGCAGCTCGTATTAAGATGTTGAATCGCGGACTAGATCTCGCCTCTGTTTCGGAACGGCTAGGCGGACGGGTTCTCCACTGCAAAAGCTTATCATGTCAAACCCTGAGAGTGTTTGAGACCTTGAGAGGATCATTCTTGGAGCAATGGTCTGGACTGCATGACATATGTTGACGAATGTCACTTGGTTTTTGCTTTGTTTGTTTCGTTACACTGTCAACGAGGATGCCAAGCTGTCAGTTTCCATATACACAACAGATGTGAGCCATGCACGGATCTATGGCCTGTGTTTCTTGCACACAGATCAGATTTATTATGGGTAGTATTTGTTTGGGACTCAATATCCATTGAAACAAGTCGTGAGATTGTGCCCAGCAATCATTAGGACAAACATACTCTGTATCACTGCGAGAATTAAACGTGAATTGCCGTCTTTTCATGTTTACATCCCAGGGAGTGCTTGCAAGCAACTGCTGTGTTAATTAAATCTGATATCCACCACTTCGAAGATCTCATTCAACACCCATGATTTATTATTAAACTATTCGAGGCCAGATGTAGGCTAGACCCAGCAGCCACACCACTCAAGGCAATTACCCCCTTGGACTAAAGTACTGTATCTGCGCCGCCGGGAACAGGAGGAGAGTGCATCTGTCAAGTTATTTATGGCTCACGACTAAATCCATTCGAGGCAAGAATGATGATCCTCCCGTCTTGGCCGGAGATTGAAACAATATGTGTTTACTGTAGAAAGGATGTTTGAAGACACAACCACTTTGGTTTGAAGTTGATTTGACGCTGATCTTATTTTGCCTCCAGTGGACTTTACTGTGCCTTACATGGGTTAAGATGCTTCTGTGGGACGGGACGTTGGTTTGCGGATTCGATCCAAATTAGAGTAGAAGCAAGGCACAATATTCGGTGTAATTACTCCCTGCCCTCGGATTGAAATGGGGCATTTCATTGTCAATACGGAATACGTCAGAACAGAGGAAATCGAAACCAGTTAGAGAACCAACACTGAAAAAGCTGGGACCGCCAGTCTTGAAACAAGACCTTAATTGTTAGCCAAGCCTTTTCTATTTGCTTTGTCCAAGGCTTACTTTGAGCTTGAGCTTCTTCAAGATCCCTGTAATCTGTAACCCATCTGACACGCGTCCCCCTCATTTTTCCAAGGAAAATAGTGTCTCAGAATTGGAGAGTTGTAAAGAGGACACTGTACCTTTTCCCTTGTACAGATGTACTCTGTCTCTCTCCCTTGACTTTGTCTCTCGACAGTTGTCACTGACCAATTCAACACGTTCTTATCCTGAGGGAAACGTGAAGCTTCTACAACGGCTTCACTCGGGAGTAACGTTGATCAGAGTAGAACGTCTTTCGTCACACAAAAAAGATACACTGCAACTCTTGTAAACGCAATCAAGTTGACGCGTGGAAAGTGTCTGATCAGCCCCTGGTTGTCCCCAATTCTCAAATCTAAGCGGCTAAGTTCCCTGTAAAAAGACCCCGATAGCAGGGCCCATGCCCCACCGATCAAGGCCTTTCTCCAAAATCGCCCGCCCTGGGCATTTTGCAGCCCCTGAGAGAGTACTTTATCTTTCACCAGTTCATAGTGATCAAAAATGTATTGCCCGGCAGCTAAATTGGTGATCCCACATTTTAGGTTGTGCTAGTCGGATCCTGGAGCTCTTTTGTGCCTGTGACTGCACTTGTAGGTAGTGTTTAGTCTAGAATTTTTGATGACGGGCAAGTCTAGCAAATCTTTGACCAAGCTCCTTCTTCTTGTTCTTCTGAGTCTCTCCTCATTCCGACTGACCAACGTTACGACTCATGCTTTCCATTTCTCCCCGTTTAATAAATCTCCTCCTTATCAAACCTCACCTTTACCTTCTTTCCTCTCTCTACTAACCTTCCGTGGGCATAACAAATCATCGATTCTCGATTTCGTCTTCTTTTTTCCTCGACCCCCTTTATTTGACAATCCTTGTCTGTCCGTTCTCTACTACCTCTCCAACCCACTCTCCCCACGTTTTACCCTTCCCAGCATCGCACCTACAGTACAGGAAAACGACAGCTCGACATTATCTCTTGCCTGCAACACACCCGGCAAGAACGATTTAATCATGCGGTGAAGAAGCGAACTTTATTAATTATATCGAAACCTCTTTTTCTTTTCCTCGCGAGTTTCATCATCTATAGTCATCGTCTTTGGAACGACTTTCTGCCCCGCGATCCATCGAATTCGTCACCTCGCCCTCGATTCGAAAAACTTGGCCGCGCATACGCTTTCTGTCGCTGGCGTCAGAATTCCCTCTTGCGCTGTGTCGTAAATCGAGCACATACTATCGAATAATACCCTCCGACGATATGCCCAAGATGCTTGCGCCTGGCTTCAGGACACGGCGCACCTCCTCTTTCATCCGATTCGGCGCCCTAGCTACTCTCCTTGTCTTCGCCTTCTGGTCATTTAGCAATCGCGCTCCCACGCCGCAGCTTCTTCCACTGCACAAGTCCCAACAACAGCCTGCCCATAGCTCAGACTCAATTCCTCCTCCTCCTCCTCCTCCTCCTCCTAA
>JAAVUH010000350.1:0-25595 GCA_014899045.1 Fusarium palustre
GTTCAATATGTTAACAATAGTCCGATGAAGTTAGGAACAGAACGGTCGTGGTTCGCAATATGTATTATACGCCTATCGAGTTAGAGTTGCATATTTTATGCCAACCCAAGATGGGGTGCGGGTCGTGCTGTTATCCCACCACTACGAGTAGAGAAGGTTTTGGCGTATCAACTCAGAAGTCATTGACCAACCGATTTGCCAATTGAGTGTTATTGCGACGTGCTCCACGGTACCGGGTATGTCCCTACCCAATCCTCCACCTCACTTCGCAGCTGAACGATTTCGGATTGTGTCTCACCATCGCCAAGATGCTCTAGGAAAACCTTTATTTTACCAGGACTCTTATCGCCCTTCTCTTCCGCCGCTTTCCGGGCAGCCTTGTCAATGCGGGAAGCGATAGTGACAGCGCGATCAACAACATCAGCGACACGGATGAAGTCATCCTCATTAAAGCCGCGAGTGGTCATGGCGGGTGTACCCATGCGAAGACCGCCGGGAACTAAGGCAGAACGGTCCCCGGGGACTGTGTTTTTGTTGGCCGCGACGCCAACTAATTCAAGCACGCGTTCTACTCGACCACCATCAATGCCGTGTGGTTTCAGGTCAGCCAGGACCAAGTGGTTGTCTGTTCCGCCGCTAACAAGCTTGTAACCTAAGCCACCTTTGCCCTTGGGTTCACTCAAACGTTTTGCAAATGCTTTCGCGTTCTTTAACACTTGAGATTGGTAAGCTTGAAACTCAGGGGTTTGAGCCTGTTTGAGGGCCACAGCAAGGGCAGTGATCGTGTGGTTGTGGGGACCGCCTTGGTGACCGGGGAAGACTGAATTGTTGATTGGACCTTCAAGGTCGTATAGGATGTCCTCCTTCGTTTTCGGGTGCTGTCTTCGAGTACCCTTTCTGTAAAAGATCATGGCACCGCGGGGTCCTCGTAAGCTTTTATGGCTGGTAGTAGTTACAATATCTGCGTGAGCGAATGGTCCGGGTATGACCTTGGCTACAATCAGGCCAGAAATATGAGCGATATCGGCAAGAAGGTAGGCGTTGCCCTTATCACAGATCTCTCGAATACGCTGATAATCAATAAGTCGACTATACGCACTTGCGCCAGCAACGATAATCTTTGGCCTGTATACGCTTGCCACCTCCTCCAGTTTGTCATAATCAATGTATCCAGTCGTCTCATTTAATCGGTATGGTAGAGTTTCGAAGTATTTCGAAATGGCAGAAATCTTCTTACTCGGTGTTTGGTAACCATGTGATAGATGACCACCATGTGGTAGGTCCAGACCCATGAGCCGGTCGTGTGTATTGAGCAAAGCGGAATAAACGTAAAGATTGGCGGGTGCGCCAGAGAGGGCTTAACAAGACAATCAGCATCATAGTGAGGAGACATAGGTACTTCGGATGATATTCGTATTGACCAACCTTGAACATTCACCCCCCATTGCTTTGGATCAAGGCCGAATGATTCCAGGGCGCGTTGTTGACAGAGTCTTTCGGATTGATCGATGAATTCGTTGCCACCGTAGTACCGGGCACCTGGATACCCTTCCGAGTACTTATCTGTGACGTCCGTTGTTAGCACTTGCTGCGGCTGGCCTTGAACGAAAGCTCACTTTGCATCACACTACCCAAAGCATCGAGCACAGCCTGGGAGGTAAAATTCTCGGAAGGGATCAGATTTATGAAGTGTTTCTGGCGATTCTTCTCCTATCCAACTGATAAGTAAGCGAGCAAAGGCACGGGGGGTTCTATTCAGCGAGGCAACCGACCTTCTCGATTATGTCAAAGACGGCGGGGTCGGCTTTGTTCAGGTGAGCTGAGAGAGCCTGCAGTAGGGGAATTGAAGTTTGTTAGTTGCTAGGCCTATCCAAAAGATCCAATTGAGCAAGAGCGCACCTGCTGCTGATCCTCGACAGCTATAGAAGAAGCTGGTCGGGTGCATGCTGCTGATATGGCGACTGGCTTCGCAATGCTACGCAAGACACGGGAGGTGCCTATCACGCCTGTGAGAGACATGGCGGGGCGTAGAGCTGGTGGTCGGATATAGAATTCGGGCAATAAGAGCACGATTGGCAGAAGAAATAAAGTGGCTTTCCTGGTGTAGGTATTCACGGGAAACCAGCACGACTTCACGACGTGGTTGTGATTGTTTAACGGTGCGATCGCTCAGAACGTCATTGACTGACACGATGAACTTATTTAGTGCAGAAGGTGTGGACGTGGGCGACGTGGAGGTGGAGGCAGGTGGAGGTGGAGGAAGCCCGGGCAGGACCGAGACTCGAATGTTAAGCATGGATCTCATGTTGCATTGGTCTAAACGAAAAGCAGCCGATACAGGTACCTCTGAATGCCTGCCTCAGTGGGTCCTACCTACCTACATACTACTAACCTACCTCGCAAGCATCGACTTCTGCAACACAGCGCGTTCTTCGGCGGCTAATGTTGTTAATATTCATTGAGAAAGATGCATCAGTACAGGTAGTTACCTAGCATGTTTACTAATATTCATCACCGTTGCGGGCCCTATCACAACCTTGAAGGCAGTTTGAGACTCCTCTGAAGCTGTTACACCCAGCGCTTAAACAGAAGCCTGACGACAACTGCCAACCTCCATACAAATTACGCAACAGGTCCAGTGGGATTAGCGATCTTATTCATACGTCTATATGGGTAGTACGTACCTAGTTACCAAGGTATCCATATCGTTGCGGCAGAGATCAATGAGTGATGGGGTCTGAACGCTTGATGTGACTGAGCACTGAGATCCATCGCAACGTCAAACTTCAGAAAGTCACTACCAGTACTGATGGATTCAATACAACAGTCTGGTCTAAGCTGCTGTTTGATATCGACCCCATTCATCTTGTCCAATCGTTTCTCGCATTCATTCTAGTCCGTCAGTCAACCATCGAGGAATTTAATCCGTCTTTTGTTGCCATCCTTGTCTTCCAGAAGTCTGCTTGACATCCGTGTTTATACTTACTTTGTGTTTACTCCGTAACTGGGTATAATTCAACCAAATATGAGATGCCTGCCATTTGACCCATCGCTTGTGGAATAGGGTGCGAGTGCTGTTTCGTTACACCCCACTGCAAACTTACGGCTCGAAGGCGGGCCTTGATCACCTTAGCCAGTCGAGTTGACAGTATAGACCGACATTACGAGCAATTGAATGATAAAGGCTTACGGACACATCATTGTCATCACAGGTGGAAGTCGTGGCAGTTGTTGAGCAAAGCAAGTGCCCATAGCAAGGTCGTAAATGGGAAAACATCCAAGCATCCGAGCATCATCGATTCCATTTTCAATGCTACATGCCTGAACCCCGCCGGTACAAGTGTAGAAACCAGAAGGGCATAAAAAAAGACCCAACCCGTAGACTCCGTATGCAGCCTGCTCTTAAGACCGAAATGTTGTCGTTGTCCACTAGGCTTACATTTATTCCTCAGCAAGGAGGGCATTTCGCTTCGCCGCCGCACGCTCCTGCTTGCGCTCACGGGCAGCCTTGTTCTTCGCACGCTTGGCATCCATCTCCTCCTGAAGAGCAGTCTCGCGGGCCTTCTCAGCCTTGGCACGGTGAATCTGTAAATCTCCATGTCAGCAGGCATCTCTCGGTGTGACCCTAATGATAGGGCAACATGATGGATAAGACATACGTGCTCAACGAGGGCACGCTTGTGCTTGAAGGCGTTACCCTTGCTGCTGTGGTACAGCTCGTGGTAGAGGTGCTTATCGATCTTTCCGCTGGCACGGTACTTGACCAAAAGGCGTCGGAGGACTCGGAGGCGGCGCATCCAGAGGACCTGGCTAGGCATACGGGCATCGGCGGTACCCTTACGCTTACCGTAGCCACGGTGTCGGCCCTCTCGTCGGGCGAGGTTCAGCTCGCGAGCGCGCGATCGCGAGTGCTGGGTGACGGGCTTTCGGATGATGAGGCCATCGGAGATGAGCTTTCGGATGGTCTGACGAGAGTTGGCGTTGGAGATCTCGCTCTGCTCGTTGGGGTCGAGCCAGATCTTGCGCTTGCCACAGCCGATGACCGATGAGGCCAGGCGCTTCTGAGTTCGCAGGTTGACCCTGTGATCGGGAAAGAAAATTATCGATTAGCCACCAGTCCCGTCTGATAATGTGATAACCGTGTTCAAGATTTTCCCCGAGCACCGAGTCCGTGACGATGCCATCAAGAGCATTTGTTTCCAGCTCATGTACTGTTTCCAAAGCTCCTCCTGCATCGCCTTCTCGAGTGTCGTGATCGATTCGATATACTTACATCTTGATTGTCGTTAGTGGTGACGGCCGGGTCCTCGATGGATGTTGGATGAAGACTGAGAGGGGTTTGCAAGGCCAGAATTTCTCTGCGTTGCACCTCACCTGTTGGAATGGTTTGTGGGTTCAAGTGCGCTATGCCCCGTTCGTCGCACTAAGCGAGGGCTCTGATAGTCATGAGTCACCGCCGTTGCACGTGATCAGCGCCACTTATAGGGTCCGGATTCCTTTTCCGGTGGGTCACACTGACACAGCCTGTCTGCCTGCCCCATCCTCAGGGTGTCAGGAAAATTGGCCGCTAGAGGATAGGTAAGATACAAAATAACTAGGTCAGCTTATGCTATTACACAAGTCAAACCTTTTATTTTATGTCCTAAATCCCAGAGGCCAACCTTTCTAGAACCCAGAAGCCAATACTTAATGTGGATATGATGTTCCTGCAGAGATCATCTCTTATTGATTTAAACCCCAACGACTTCAATCTTACTGACACAATTGCTTTTTTAATTTATTCTCTTGCTAGGCATGAAGAGTAGTACCGATAATCATCATTGAAATGTTGTCAAAGAAATGCTTACCACAATTACCCGCCATCCGTTGCTACCAACTTGAATCTACATTTGTAGGTACCTAGTATTTAGCAACTTTAAAAAGGAAGAACCCAAAGAAAGAAATAAATGAATAGAGAAAAATAAAAGAAAGAAAGTGGTAATTTGTCCCCTTGTTTGGTGATTTTATATAGGCAATAGTGATTTACTGACTCTGCTCTGACAGACTACGGTTGAATAGGTCATAGGTACTTACTTGTATTTAGGTACTGATTCAGTCTGTCATCGTGGCCATGACATATGTAAACTCTGATTTGAATCTATACATCTACGTGAACGCTTCGCTACCAACATCAACCTTGCCCACACTCCAGATCTCCTTTTCGTCCTCGGCTTCATCGTTCGATAGCCCAAGTCCTCCCTGTCCACCCTCAGCTTCGCGCCTCTCGCGAGCTTGAGAACCCAGCCTCATTGCAACACGCTTGAAGTAGTCACCCATGCTTCTCTTTGTGTTAGGAGCAAGGTCAGCCCCGGCACCAGCCATGAACTTGTCAAAGATGCGGCTCTCCTCATCCGCCACATTGAACAGCTCCACAAATGCCGCTTCTGCAGCGAGCTTGACAGGGATAACAGGGTCTCGAACACTGGCAAATATGGGCTGTGCTAACAGAGCAACATGGGGTCGAACCATCTCCATGTCGTTGCGGCTGACGGTACGGACAACGACCAAAGCAAGTCGACGCGAATCCGTCGCATTGCCGGGTTGGATAACGGAAGCCAACGCCTCAAAGATGTCCTTTGTTGTCTCAAAGGATTTGGCAGAATCCGAGAGCAGATACTTTCCAGTAGCAAGAATACAGTTGTCCGCGACAAAGACCTATTGAAAAGTGTTAGTTTACTGACACAACATCTCACGAGATTTAGACTATAACTTACGCTCTTGCTAGTGACACCCTGACACAGAAGATCGGGTAAGTCGTCGACTAGGGAGCTTTGAAGCAGAGCATCCGGAGACTCGGCCAAGACGGAGTTTAGAGCAAGAACAGAAGAATGGGTAAAATGTGGGGTGGCCACCCGGTTCTTCAACAAACCCAGAGCGGCTTCTTCAGGAACGTTCTTGATAAGCGCTCCCAGTAGCTTAGCGTTAGTAATGGTCATGGTCTCATCTCTCTCGTCTGTATCCATGTCAATGAGTGACAAAACAGAAGCTCGAGAAGCCTCGCCCATGTTAGCGCCAGCTTTGCTGATAACCTCATATAGCGCCTTGAGCATAGCGGTCTTGACGCCAGGATCCGCTGTCTTGGATCCGGTAACGAGCTCGGCAATGAGGGGATCAATACGTGGCGTGTACTTGATCAAAGTACCGAGTGCCTTGGCAGCTCGGGTTCTCAGCGTCTCACTGGATGAGTCTGCCAGAGATTTAGCGAATGTGCGCTGAAGCTGCGGAAGAAAAGGCTTCAGCGCAGTGGGCATTTTATCCAGTAAGTTGTTGAGGGTCAGGAGAATGGCCGATTTGACTTCGGTGGCACGCTCTGAAACGACTCGGATCAAGGGGCCAGTAATCTGGGTCACGAATGGCTTGAGAGAGGCCTCGCTTGTTCTGTCAACAATATCTGAGATACCCAATGCAGCTTGGACTCGTTGATCAGCGGTACCATTCATGAGACCCTGCAAGAAGATAGGCAGAATAGCGTTGATGCCCTTGGGCAACTCGAAACCACGCAGGTTCGCTCCTGCGACACCAACACGCTGAAGGGTTTGTCGTGTTGAGATGACAAGTGACTCCATTTCCTCCTTTCGCAGCTTCTTGGTGAAGGCGCTGAGAGCTGCCCATGCAGCCTTGACGACACCAGCATCTCTGTCGTCAAATGAATTGAGAAGTGAGCGGATGATATCCTGGCTGTATCGAGAGTAATCTACGCTAGCAGCTGCGAAGAAGTTGGCCATGTGGTGTGCAGTGGCCGCTCGGCGACGGTGGTCCTCATGCTTCAGAAGCTGCAATAGGACGTTCATGACCGTGTTCAGACCATCGTATTCGTCGATGGACTGAATGACAGTGTCAAAAGACGTCGCCAGCTCTCCACGAAGGCTGTCCTCCTTGCAATTGATCTCGTTATCCATAAGCGAGTTGATAATGTTGGGCAAGCGACGGTTCATAGCAGGACCAGCAACCTTGGACAGAGAGGCCAGAGCCTTGGCGTCGAAGGATGAAATGGGAGGTGTTGTAAGTGTTGGGATGAGGTTTGGCAAGATGATATTGGATCGGGTTGTCTCAGTAAGCAGTGTAAGAAGAGCTTGCAGAGCGTTGTCCGCCTCGTTCTCAGAACGCAGAAGGTTGAGAAGGAAGGGAAGAACTTGATCGACCGCTCGCTTACCAAAGATCTGCTGAAGCGAATCGAAAGCTTCCGCAGCGGCTTCTCGAACATCCTCGTCGGAATCGGTAAGTGCTGTACGAACAACCGAGATGAGGGTCTTCTCGTGGTCTTCGAGAGCCTCGGGAGAAGCGGACGAAATGAGTTCTCTCAGCGCAAGGCAGATACCTTGCTTGGCATCGACATCGACAGATGTCTGGAGACCTTCTTCCAGAGTAGGAAGGAGACTCGACAGAACACCATCTCCAGCCTTTCGGATAAGCTCTCCAAGGGCATTGCTGGCGATGACCTTGTGCTCCATGTTGGAGCTTCCCAATCGTCGGATGAGAAGCTGCGTAAGGGTGGGCACAAGCTCTTTGAGGGTTCTCGGACTGTGGACGAGAACCTTCCAGACAGCAATGGCCGCTGATCGAACAGAACCGGCTGTATCGCATCGACATACGTACAGGGCCGACAGGATCTTGTTGCGCTTGTCCTCGCCAAGGGTTTCTTTGAGCGAAGCACCTGCTTCCTTGATGTTCTCGTCCTCTTCAATATCTTCGGCATCGGTACCAGCCTTGATACCTGTAAGGTTAAACAGAAGATCTCCAACGAGTTCGACGGAGCTGAGCCGAATTCTGTAGCTATCATCGGCGAGACCACGCTCGAGTTCCGGAAGCAGAAGATCCACAGCTCGAGCTGCAAAGTTCTTGACCAACAACCGTCCCGCACGTAGTGCAGTTTCGCGAATGGACTCGATATCGTCAGCCAGACCTGCAAGAATAGGTGGAACAATTCGGCCCAAGTAGTTGGAGAAGCTATTGCCAAAGCAGACGGGAAGGAAGATGAAAAGCGACATAAAACCTTCGCGAACGGCTGGTTTGGAAGACTCGACGTTCTGGAGAATGGTTGGGAGGGTCTCCTCCAGCCTTGTTGTTCCCAGTCCCGCGAGCACCTCGCTGAGAGCCTGAGCGGAGCCCAGACGGTCACCAGCACCAGTGTCTGACTTGAGAGTCTGCATGAGGCCAGGAATAAGGTCGGGAAGGGTATCTTCCCCAAGTTTCTCCACCAAAGAACCTAGAGCCCTAGAAGCGGTAGCTCGTGTGGTCGGTACTGGATCGACGACGGCAAGCTTGAGGCCAGCCACAAGCACGGGTAAGTGCATGACAACGTCTTTCTTCTCCGTCAGGTGAGCCAAGCTGCCAATGACTTGTGCGGCCTTGCGTTTGGTGTTGGAACGATCGGCCAAACCGCGTTGAAGAATACGGGTAACCAATGCCAGAGAGGGAGCGTCAAGATAATGGACGAATTGAACTTTGATGAGCGAGTCTAGAGCCTCGTCTGTGTATTTCGTAGGATCGCTGAGAGCCTTGAGGATGATGTCAACTAGAGACTTGATCTCTGGGTTATTGATGACTTCACCAAATCTCTTCAAGCTTCGGTTCGCAGCGGCTCTGACTTCTTTGTGACTGTCGTTGAGTACGCCAGTGAGAGGAGGAATGATGTCGGGTAGACTATTAGCAAGCTGCTGAGGATCGAGGTATGCCATTGCACCGAGAAGGTCACATGCACCCTTTTTACTTCTCCACTGTTGCTCCTCCAGGCCGTTAAGAAGGGTTGGCATGATCTTCTTGACACCATATGAGCTCAGTCTGGCAAAACATGCCTTTGCTGCTGCCAAACAAGCATCTCGAACGTTTGCATTGGCATCGCCGAAGCCTGTCAGCAATTGAGGCACGATCTGAATCACATAAGGCTCAAACATGCGCCCAAGCATGGTGGCTAGAAGCTCGTACGCAAGAAGAGCGGCCTCACGTTGGTTTGCTTCCTTTTTGTTCTCCACAGCATCATTCAGGGTTGGGAGTATGCGGTACTCTCGGAGCGACGCAATGCCACGACCCATGACAAGTCCAGCCAGACCATAAGCAGAGCCACGCTGGACGGCATACTTCTTCGAACTAAGAAGCTGCTCCAAAACTTGACTAAAATACTTGGAAGACTGATCCGGACAGGCCTGAATCAGGGGCGGCAAGCATTCGGCAATAGCATACTGTACTGTTTCAGAAGGAGTACTTAGGGTGGCTACCAGGCGATCAATGACAATGGGGATCTTGGGGTCACCAGGACTAAGATGACGAGCTAAAGCACCGTACATGATGATGACGGCTTCGTTTACACGGTCGGCCGCATCACTGTTTGTGTCTGGCTGCTCCAAAGTCTGCTCGAACTTCGACATGAGTTTGTCGAGAATGGTCTTGCCGTGGATCTCGATCGCCTTGATCGAGGCATCTAGCATCTCACTCCGTACCGCGCCGTTCTTATCACCAAGGGGACCAGCACTGATAAGAAAGTCGAACAATGGATCCAGCTGACCGGTCTTGACAACTGAAGCGAGCTCTTTGAAGGCAGTGGCGATACCTTGCCGGCCCTCCCAGGGATCGGACAGATCCATCTTCTTGGGCATTCCGAATTCATCTAACTGCTGAACTCGGGGTTTTGCTAGCTCAATGTAGGTCGACTTGAGCTGCTCGAGCACAGCTTCCAAGGTTTCGTGATGAAGGCTGACTGCTTCAGCCAAAGAACGAGCAGCGCCACGGCGTAGTTGGCCATCTTTGCTATCAAGAAAAGGTAGCATTCTCAGCGGCATTTCTGCCGTGACTTCGAAACCACTTTCCTCCCAGATTTCCCGACCAAGATCTTGATTTTCCTCCTCATCATCGTGAGCAGCAACCCATATTTCATCAGAGTAGCCCAATTCGCTCATATCAACTTCGGCACTTATCGATTGCAACACTGTGGATCTAACCCGCGTCTCAGGTACCAACGTACCCTTTGCTAAGACAATCATCTCCTCTCGGTCCATATTAGGAGCGATGCAGCGACACATGTCAGCGAAACAGTCCTTGAGAAGTTTATAATGCTGAGCATATGCCTGCATCGAACTGATGAGGACTGAAAGGAGCTCGGCACGGGGCACGGCCTCATCAACACAGACATCTGTGTGGTATGAAAGGAACTCAATAGCTAACACCAGTTGAGCGTCGGCATCATCTGCCGAACTGCCGACTCCACCCTTACGGAGAAGGTCCAACACGAGCGGTAGGGCATAAATCAGTGACACTGAGTCGAAAGGTCGCTGTTCACCCGCAAATCGCAAGCGATAAAGAACTCTCGTAGTCAGATCCTCGACAGCCTCTTCTTGGTAATTTTCCGACAACGACACGCCACGCAATCTTAGGGCTGCGATTCCGACGAAAGGCCTCATTGAACCCAGGCGCTCAGTCACCTTTTCAGCGCAAGTCAGATAAGCCATAGGTGCCTCATCTCCTGTGATCAGCGTGGCGCCAGCGTCCATGATGCCAACCAGGAGGGACACTGCAGTGCCAATCCATTGAGTGGCATCGGTTGGCGGACCAGTGGCAAGGCTGCGGATAATGCCAATACCTCGCAAGAGTCTCGCCACAGTTGCGGTAACTGATTGTCTGATTTGGCCTTCTTTCTTGAGTTGAGCATTGACCTTTGCATTCTCTTCAGGGGTTAGTTTTTTTTGTTGGCCCTTCTTTTTTTCTAATTGACTCCTGAGTTCTTCCTCCCATTTAAGAATATCGTAATCCTTATTGTTCTTGTTTAAGACTTGCTGAGACTTTTTTGCAAGGACATCGACAAATGCGGTGCCTTCAGCAGTTCTATAGATAGCCGCCTCGACAGGACCAATGTCTTGTAATTGTTCCGCATTGAGGTCTCGGCGCAGTGCTTCTAGCAGGCGTTGAATTATGGTTTCAGGGGCGACAAAGGCCAGATCGGCAGCTGCATTGTATGCAGCTTGTTTAACAACTTCAACCTAGCACTCTGTTAGTAAAGGCCCATTTTGTAACTATATGGGACAATGACTATGCAAACCTTCTGATCAAAAGACGTCCTAGCTTCTATCTCAGCCATGAGCTCATCCTGATATTTTGTCACAAGATTACCAGGATCCAATTCCATTCTGAGGCACAAGTCGATCCAATTTGCTCTTGGTATCAATTCTGATCGTGCCAGAACAAGAAGGCTGTTTGCCTGAGACTCTAGGTCTTCCTTGGCAACAGATTTGCCAGACTTGCCTATCTCATTAGGAGTCAAACAAATCGACTTCACAACCTGAACCAAGTTGTGCGCACTCGCCAAGTGTTCCCCGTCACCGGACCCAGAACGCTCGAGATGATCCCATAACCCATTGATAATGAAGGCAGACACCAACCTTGGATTATGGACATAGAGATCAGAAAGGAGTTTGGATGACTCCTGCTGAATAGTAGCAGGCACGTTATGGGCGGTGATAAGATAGACAAAAGCTTCAGACCAAGCAAGAGCCACCTGATTGTCCGCATGCTGATCAAGGCTCTGGAAGATAGAACTCAAAGCACGCGCAAACCATCCAAGATCTTCGTTTGCCGTCACTTTGGAGTAAACCCGATGGCTTAGAAGAAAAGACGACTTGGGATCCAGAGATAACGATTGCCTTGTGACTGATGCTTTTGTTAAACAAGATTCGGCTGTGGAGCCGGGAAGTAAGCGATGAATATGTGGGCTCACGGTTGTGAGAATATAGGCCCCAACGACGAGACCGCTTTGAGCAGCAGCGGCGGCATTGGCTGTCACCTCTGTGAGGGTTGCGGCCATCTTAGGCACAACAGCCTCTACAAAAGTGACCATACCCGGGGACACTGATCGTGCTTCAGCAAGGGATTTTAGAATACCCCCTACCCTGAGCAGCCAGTACTTGCGAGAGGGGATCTTCTTTTCAGCAAGTCCCTTGGTGACTGAGTCCAAGACAGACTTGGGCACTTCGCCATCTTGCGCTAGTAGAAAGGTTATGGCATTTGCCAATGCTGATGTCTCCGCAGCCAAAGCACCCTCGTTTCCTTCCTTGGCAGCCACAGTAGCCACTGCGCTGGCGACCTGTTCGGCACTTGAAGTTGAAAGAGGGGCGGCCTCAAGCATCTGTGCATGTAATATGCGATGATCAGGAGATGCGAGTTTTCCTGCTTTGAGAGGGGTTGCGATCTCATTAATGACTTTCTCCAATGAGGTGGTCTCGTTTGATCTGTAGACTAGCGCACGGAAAGCATCCAAGGCGCCAGCACGAATTGCTGCATTTGTTGACTTGGCATTTGACAGTAGTGGTTTGAGTAGATTCTGCTCGAGAACCTTTGAGAGGTCAAAACTTTCGGGTAGAGAGCGGACAAGAGGCGTAACGACGCCCCCAAGAATGACCTCGGGCGCACGAAGAAGGCCTTTCTCGAGAGCAGGGATCAGTTCCTTGGAGAGTTCTTCAGGGGTCGTGAAAGAAGTAAAGAAGTCACCAAGTCCCCGTACGACGTGCTCCGGGACAGCGGTACGGGAGCCAATTATTTCTCTTGTAAAGAATTCGTAGTACTTAGGTTTGAGGGTATCAAGGACAGGGCGCAAGTGATCCTTCCTGGCAGATACGCCTGCGATAACACCAAGCAGAACAGCATTTCTGGGAGTGGATTGAGCGCTCTTCGTAGCCAAGATATTGACAGAAGAATAGAGTCTCTTCTCGCTCGAGTCTGGCGATGAGAAAAGCTTTCGCAGACCCCTCCTGGTAACAATGATAGCAGAGTGGGCTACAGATTTCCTGGCAGAGGACTGGTGGCATTTGTCTAAAGCATCGGCGTCTGTTAAGATAATGTCGGAAGCAAATTGATCCCACAGAGTGGCGTCAAGATGCTGCATGAACAAGCTGCACCATTCGACGAGTACAAATGCGTTGGTAGGAGCAATGCCATGTTTCTGGCTTTCTTTGCGCAGAGCGGCGATGAGCGGGGCAATGGTCTTGGAGTCGACACCAGCCGAGATCAAGGCAGCAAGGCACTTCTGAACGGATAGTCGGGACTGTCGATCAGTGTAGAATGCGTATGTACCGAAGAAAAGTTGAAGAAGGCGTGCGATTGAGGTGCTGTCGACGGCTGTGGAACGAAGGGTCAGTGGGCTGATGGGCCTTAGTGAATTACAGGGACTTGCGCACATTTTTGGGTAAGCTTCTCCTCGATTGAGCGTAACTGATTGATTCGAACATTGGTCGAAGACGAAGCTAGGGCGTGTTTAATGGCTGTAAGGTCGAGCGTGGCCATGCCGCCAGGTTCGGATGAGTCGCCGTTAGACATTCTGGAGTTCGGAAATGAAAGTGAGCGTTTGGTTTGATGAACTCATCTGGGGCTACCAGAGCTCTCAAACGCCAGTTCCGAGGCGTGCCCTCTGTCAGGACTGGGGAAAGGGTAAGTCGAAGGAGTTTGGTAATGAGTGGTTGGTGGTGTTTTGGATTTTTCGTGCACCAAATCCGTGAAATGAGAACTTATGGAAATGTCTATCAAAAGGTAGGTACTACCTACGGACTCGACCCCACGTCAACAAATAGCAACTTACTAACCTGACACTGTTTTTTCCGTGGAGCTGTTGGGCTCGAGGCTGCCCCTCCAAAGCACTTATAGCTCGACTTTCCCAAGTTGGTGGGGTTAGGAGCCCTGAAGGCCCCTATACCCGGGTTGGTAGGTCTCGGTATGACGCATCGGGGACATGGCAAAAGACTCCCGCCGCTTCTAGATTTCTCGTTGGATATCTGTGTGCCAATAACTATAGATAGATAGATTTAGATACGTGGGTGAGATTGAATGCCATCATGGCACCAATAACCAGGAGGCTTTTTCGAGTACAAGTCGAGGTACCTGTGAATGTACATGCAATTGTAAGTCACTTGCAGATCCGAAGAAACTGAGAGGAATTCTGACAACAAATCGTGACCAATTTATATAATCGAGGTTTCCAACTATTCACATGAATCTTGATGATCACCGTAACCATTGGCACTGTACAGCTGTGCACTTTTATCGTCTCTTCATCTCTTGTTGTAGGCATGATCCACAACTGACCGAAAGCCCTTGCGTCACAACCTCCACCCGATCACTTCGCTCCCGCACCCTTCTCTCGGTGATTAGGATCTTTCTTGACCTAAACACAGATCACGCTGTCTACAACTTTGCAAGGGACAAGAGATCCTTGAACCCACTAACTAGGTATTACCTCATGTTTACCTCAACTTGAAAACGCATCTCCCTCTTTCTATCGGGCCTCTAAACTTACCGCCGACCCGTCCCTTTTTCCCTCGCTTGGTTGCTGATTATCATGGCTGGTGGCGCGAAGAAGAAAAAGAAGCCAGCTGCCAACCCAGCTCGGGGATTTGCTACTACCTCAGTCGCTTCCAAGCCTAGACCAGAAGTCACCGAGCCCGAATCTAAGCCTGCAGTCGGCAAAGGCCAAGATACCCCTCCACCGACACAGAAAGATGCCCCTCCATCCTCGTCTACAGTTGACAACGCGACTGCTACCGCCAACAGTCAAGAGGCGACTTTGAGCCCCGAAGAATTCGAAAAACACTTGGAGGAATCTGAATTGCAAATCCTTGTTGAAAGACATGCCACAAAAACGAAGAAGGATGCCTTGCGGCAACGGAACCGGCTCGATACCGATCGTCGTCTCCTTCGTAGTCAAGCCGACTCTATCAATAGTTTCAAATGGCTACCTCAGGACTTGATGAATCACATACTTGATTTAGTCCAAGCTGAAAATCGGTTCACAGCTTCAAGTTTGTCTTCGTCAGACAGCAATGGCGCTGGTAAGATGCTCCCCGAGGAAGAAATGATCATTCGCCTTTGGACATTACAGCAAACCTTGACTGCGGTCGAGTTTCCAACTGAGCGTATCGCCGCCGTCATACGCTATATTCTGGATATAGCTCCAAATGTCTCGACCACTAGCAGAGAATCAATCTGGGGACTCGAAGAAGCACTTGACTGGCTGGCCCGAGAATGTAGAATTGATGAACTACCCAGCTACGAACCCAAGTCAAAGCCCATGCTCAAGAGCACTACCGGTTTGTTTCCTTAGTATTCCAAGTTCTCCTTCACCCTGACCATGATTCTTTTATAGACACTCCCCAGGATAGTCCAGTACCAAGTCGCTCAAGTACCCCTCGCCATACTGATCCGCGAAATGGCCGCAAGAACAAACCTTCTGGGCCCCAAAGCCGATCAGTCAAAAATTCCTCGCCCAATCAAAAGATTGTTGTAACTTGCGATAGCGATATAGAACCTGACGAGCTTGTATCGAAATACTTGGAGAGTAAAGCGAAGTTATTGGAGTTTGAGCGTGGACGGCTCGAGAACGTGCCAATCAGCGAACACGACGAGCAGCTTGCTGTTGCCAAACTTGAGGCCAAGATTAGAAAGATCGAGTCGGATGTGCTGTTCGACAAGTATGAGGCAGACCAGCAATGGAAGATCCAGAGAGTTGATCTGGAAAGACAGCTAGCTGCTGCAAAACATAATAGGCAAGATCAGGTTGGGGAGACCCTGGCAGTAGAGGAGGAGCCCGCACTCGAAAAGATTGATGTTGGTGATATCAATAACGAAGCCGAACGGATCGCTGCCGAAATATTGGCTGAAGTCAGCGATGAAGATAATGATATTGGAGGGCTGTTTGCATCTCTGCCACAAAATGAAGTCGACGCAAGCACAAGTGAAAGTCGTACTGTTGTTAATTCAGCCGACGGCAATCAAATTGTAATTCGCGATTTTGGCAAATCAACAGGTATCAGTCCTCGACGAGCTCTTGAAGAAGCGTGTCGCTCGAGGTAAATGAGCATGATCTGAACAGTGGAAAACGACTGTACTAATGATAAAATTTAGGGATTCAATGGCGAAAATCTCTTATACTATCGTTTCAGATGCCTCGTTTGCAAACCGCCATTCAGTGGACATCATTTGGACAAAACCTCAAGACTTACCACCGCCAGCGGCTTCTCCAGAAGTTAAAGTTGTAGCGGACCATTTCCGATTCACATTCACCATGTCCAGGGTCGCCACACCAGATTCGAAGCAATCGGAATCATACATCTCTACCGCAGCCTTGTTTTACACATTCAGCGGTAACACCAAGGATGAGAAGGTCGCTATCAGACTTCCCCACGTGTGGAAAGATGTTTGGGGAGAGCTTGCAGAAGCTAGGAAAGCACAGATTGACGAACAAGACAGAGAGGTGATGAGAGGCTTAAGAGCCCTAGTTCGTGAACGCCACGACCAAGAGCTCGAAGACGGTGTCATAATTCAAGGGGCATTCCGAGGACGGGGTAGCAAACATGCCACCGAGTCAGGCGACGATGGCAGTCACGATCGGTCAAAACAGAATGCCACAAATGGAGAGTACTATCAGAAGATCTGGGCGGACAAATCTAGTACCCGAAAATTCCAAACAATGCTGGTAAGCAACAATATGGATCAATCATTCTCAGTGAGACTTACTCAACGCAGCAATCCCGAATGCAATTACCCATGTGGCACTTTAGAGAGCAAGTATTGGAAGCTGTCGATGGAAGCCAGGTTGTAATTGTCTGTGGTGAGACCGGATGGTATGACGCTTTGATCTTCGATGCTTCGAAATACTCAACTGATTATCACATAGCGGCAAGAGTACTCAAGTTCCTTCTTTTCTACTAGAGCATCAACTCTCTCAAGGACGACCTTGCAAGGTTTATTGCACAGAACCTCGAAGAATCTCTGCCATCTCTCTTGCTCGACGCGTCAGCGAGGAGCTTGGCGAGAACAGAAACGATCTTGGAACTAACAGGTCGTTGGTGGGTTACTCTATCCGATTAGAAGCCAACACCTCAAGAGAGACAAGACTGGTGTATGCAACCACTGGTATTGTCATGCGGATGCTTGAAGGGTCCAATGATCTTCAAGAAGTGACACATTTGGTACTTGACGAAGTGCACGAACGAACAATTGACAGTGACTTTCTTCTCATTGTCCTGAAGAAGCTACTTGTCAGGCGTAAAGACTTGAAAGTCGTCCTCATGTCTGCTACGGTCGACGCAGATCGTTTCTCCGCTTACCTTGGTGGTGCACCAGTCCTCAACGTTCCTGGACGGACGTTCCCTGTCCAAGTTAAGTATCTCGAGGATGCCATCGAGCTTACTGGATATATGCCTGCAGACTCGGAACCTGACAAAATGGTGGATCTGGATGACGACGCTGTTGAAAGTGAGGGAGAGAACACAAAGAGCGACATATCCAAAAGTCTAGCAAGCTATTCACCAAGGACTAGGTCAACGCTATCTCAAATTGACGAATATCGAATCGATTTCGATCTAATTCTCCAGCTCATAGCTCAAATCGCCATAAACGACCAACTCCAAGATTTCAGTAAAGCCATTCTTGTCTTTCTGCCAGGTATTGCTGAAATTCGTACGCTGAATGACATGCTTCTTGGAGACCCAAGGTTCGCTAAGGACTGGCTTGTCTATCCTTTGCATTCCACAATCGCAACCGAGGATCAAGAGTCAGCGTTCCTGGTCCCGCCGCCAGGAGTCCGCAAGATTGTCCTCGCTACCAACATTGCCGAAACTGGAATTACTATCCCTGATGTTACTTGTGTCATTGATACTGGCAAGCATCGGGAGATGCGGTTTGATGAGAGACGTCAGCTTTCGAGACTAATTGATACATTTATCTCTCGAGCCAATGCGAAGCAAAGGCGAGGTCGAGCTGGCCGTGTGCAAGAAGGTCTATGCTTTCACATGTTCACCAAGTTCCGCCATGATCAACTGATGAGCGATCAGCAGACGCCTGAGATGCTCCGTCTTTCACTACAAGATCTGGCTATTCGTGTCAAGATCTGCAAGATTGGAGGCATTGAGGAGACCTTGGGTGACGCCCTCGATCCACCCTCGGCCAAGAATATTCGTCGAGCGGTTGACGCACTTGTTGACGTTCGTGCCCTTACCCAGACCGAGGAACTGACGCCGCTTGGACATCAACTTGCCAGGCTGCCCCTGGATGTGTTCCTGGGTAAGCTGATCCTGTATGGTGTAATTTTCAAATGTCTAGACATGGCCATCACGGCTGCTGCCATTCTATCTTCCAAGTCGCCCTTCTCTGCGCCCTTTGGCCAGCGCACTCAAGCAGATAATGCGCGTATGGCTTTCCGCCGTGGTGATTCCGATCTACTTACTATATACAACGCCTACCTGGCATGGAAGAGAATATGTCAGTCTACGGGCGGTGGCGGGAAGGAATTCCAATTTTGCCGCAAGAACTTCTTGAGTCAGCAAACTCTTGCCAATATTGAGGATCTGAAGGGACAGCTCCTCACTTCTTTGGCAGATTCGGGTTTCCTTTCTTTGACCGAGGAAGAGAGGCGAGCGCTATCCCGTGCCAGATTTTCAGGTGGAAGAGGAAGAAGGCAACAACATTTCTACGACATTCCCCGAAGAGTCAACGTCAATAGCGATAACGATGTTGTTTCCGCATCAGTTATAGCTTGGAGCTTCTATCCCAAGATTCTGGTAAGAGATGCGCCGGGATCAAAGGGTCTTAGAAACATTGGTACAAACCAATCGATTAGCCTCCATCCGTCATCCGTCAATCGAGGTCGTCTTGATCTTCGCTGGCTGTCGTACTATCATATTATGCAATCCAGAGCGTAGGGTATTCCAGCGGCCGCCTGTTTCTACAGTCATGCTAACATTTATCTTAGGGTATATCACGCCCACGAGGCCACGGCCGTGGAAGCATTTGCCATCGCTCTTTTGTGCGGCGATGTAAGATGTGATGTAAGATTTTCCTTCCTGCCACAGTGGATGGAGTACTGATTTGAGGAAATTACAGATGTATTCTGGAGTAATCATCCTCGATGGTAATCGAGGACGTTTCGCAGTTCCAGATTGGAAAACAATGTTGGTTATGAAAGTCCTCCGAACGCGTCTCCGTGAACTGTTGACACGGTCTTTCAAACAACCAGGCAAGTTGCCTACCGCTCAACAAGAGAAGTGGCTTGATGTTTGGCAGAGAATCTTTACACAAGATTTTGGACAAGATAGATCTACTACGGGAATGACGATTAAGGCATGAGTAGACATGTATTCCAATGAGATGTGCTGTCTTGCGATTGCAGCCAAAAGCGCTTGGTCATAAAATTTCAGAACCGGATTCTTCAATCAGTCCGCCGAGGCAATCTGTCTCCGTGCTCCAGGGACTATATTCGAAGACAAATCATAGCTCTAGAAGCTTTGTAGTGTATATACCTAAAGCGGACAATTGGACTACGTGGTAGACAGGCGAGATTTGTCGATTATTGTGTGGCATAAACAATTACATTCAATGACTGTAACATATACAGTTCATTCTATCTTTCCCTTCCCTCCCCTTGGACTACTGGATATCATCAGACTGTAGTAAATTACATTATGCTTCATGATGTAGCACTCGGAGTCAGCGTCGAACCGAACTCGCCTCCCCACTCAAGACTCAATCTCCTTGACCTCTTTCTTATCTCCCTTATTCTCTTCACTCCCTCCACTGGCAAGGAACATGGCCTTGAAGTCAGCATTGCTCTTTTTGACCGATGCATCAAATTCGCCGTTTTGTGTAGGCTTAGCACTGCTGGGCTTGAAACCAAGACCACGACGTGGGCCAGGCTTCCCTAGCACTGGGCGACGTACGGCGGTTGCAGGAGGTATAAACATGGTGGATGAGGCTCTAGGAACGTTTGGCTTTTGCTCCTGATCCTTGTTCTTTCTACCAGTGATGATACGGTCGGGGATGTATTCTGCTTTCGCTTTTCGAAGTTCATCAGGTGTGCCTGTACGGAGCTTATGGCCTTCAAACTCCATGCTATTTAGTTGTAGGCTGGCCTTGCCTGCCATGGCTGCGTCGGCAAACTCGATCTCGGCTCCGCCATTCCCGGGCTTCACGGTCATTTTGACTATCGCACCTAAAGGTTCGATGAGCGCCCGGATTCGCGCATCATTTACAGTATCAGGAAGACCCATGAGAGCAATGGTTTTTGCTGAAATTTCCGCTGCAGTTGGTCTACCCTGAGCCTCGATGGGCGCATCCTGCATAGCTCGATCACCGTCGACGTCATGGGACGAGGGTGCTGGCGAACCTCTGGCATTGTCAGTAACGATAGTCTTGGATGCTGGCTTGATCTTAGACTCTTTAGAAAGAGCGACTGCAAGAATTTGGCTTCTGAACTTGGTGTTGTTCATTTCTGCCACAGCCTTCGCGGCCTCTTCTTTGCTTGCAAAATCAATGAAGGCAAAGCCCTTGTTCTTTCCAGCCAGAGTTGTAGGGATGTTGACCCGTGTGATATTGCCATACTTGGAAAAGACATCTTTCAACTCAGTCTCGCTTATTGATCGATCCAGGTTGCTAATGTGGATTTCTCGACCTTCCGCAAGAGCGCCCTCTCGGGCTTTCTTGTGTCCCGGGTTGGAATACTTGACAACGAGTTTGAAGCTCTTCTCAAGGACTGTACCATCCAGCTCCACAGCCTTTGCTGATGCTTCTTGATCTCGAAATGAAACATAGCAGAACCGTCGGTGGGCGTTGACCTTCAGGCTTGGCCATCGTATACTGAGGATCGCACCACAATCCCTGAAAAGATCACGAATATAATTCTGATCCGCAGCAGGAGGGTAATTTGTGACGTACACAGTCAGATCGTGGCCTGATTTGACGGTCAGCCGTGACTGGTTCATATATTTGCCGTCTCTTAGTAGAGCAGACTGAGCCTCCTCGGATGAGCTGAATTCAATGAGTGCTGTTGAGGAATTGGTTTTCTCCTCGCGTACCAATGCCGTGACATTGTTAATATGACCGTAGTCTTTAAAGTATTGCCGGATCTTCGTTTGCGTAACATCTACCGGGAGATCCGAGACAATTATGGTGGCATTCTCCCTATCCCTTTTCGGAGGTTGTGCCGTGGGAATCTGATCAAACCCTCGCCCATTGGAACCGTTCTTTTGGCGTTTACTGTTGCTTTCAATTCCATCGGCAGGATCCGGTTCGACGTCCCTTTTCCGCTTGGAACCGCCTGGCGACGACTGGACTACCTGCTCATCAGGTTCAGGAGCAGTGTAGTAGGCAGCGTAAGCCGCCGCTTTCTCTTGTTCTTCGCGCTCCCTGCGCCTTTTGACTTCTTTCCCAGTCTTGTGCACTCGATCAGAAGCCTTTCGCAAAGGCAGCGGCATTTCATAATCGTTGCAATGCTGCATATAGACCTCCAACACCTTTTCGGGCCAGTCGATTGTCCTACGAGTAACGGCACGGGCGAGAACTGCTGTCGCTAAGGTTGGTATTCGATAGGTGCCACCCCCAGACGAAGGCGTGGGACTTCTGTTGTCCTGTCCGCCGGCGGATGAAAAAATGAGCATTTCCCACATGTAGAACCGGAACCAAAAGTCATGGTTGTCAGCGTGAATTTGGAGAGAGGCCAGCTTGTTCCACTGAGCTCTGGCCTTGTCTACCGCGCCCTTCTTCTCGGTGAGGTATTGGATATAGATACGCTCCAGCCGAAATTTAGGGTCACCCTGGAAGTCTTTGCCGTAAAGTCGCTGCCCAACGACCGACACGTCCTCAAGAGCCGCGCCGAGACCAACATCAGCAACATCAACAGCTTCGTCAGATGCAGTAGCATCCATGGCATTGCGTTTCAAGAAACCGCACCACGCCACGTACATCTCGATCATGCCCTCCATTCCATCCTTGAGCAACTGATCTTCACTTGTCGCGGCATGTTTAATAGATTCGACCTCACCAAAAGGAAGCCTGGCCTCTTCGGCGCACATTATGTACCGATTCCAAAGAAGACCAGACCAGGGACAGTGTTGAACGGCTCTTCGGAGTACGTCTAGGAGGCTGCTTGGCTCCTGGAGCGTGGTGTTGGACGAAGAAAGGAAGACGACGTACTCGTACCAGGTGTTTTGGTCAGTAGCGAGGGCGCCAGTGAGAGCACGAGCATAAAGTCCGCGGCATAGGTCGATTCCAATTTCGGGGCTGTCATTGCTACGCTTACTCTGAAGCATTTCCCATTCGAGATACGTGTTGAAGGCAGTCTTTTGGGCTTCGATGTCGTCGGCTTCTACTGCTTTCCTCAGATCAGACTCGTAGGGGTCGCGCGCTGCAATCAATCGTTTCGTCTCCTGGGCGTTAGTGATTATATCCTTCATAGAATCCTCATAGGCTGAGGGATTGTATTCCGTGAGAAAAGTGGAAAACCTTTGGGAAGTCTCGTCCCAGGTGAGGTGCGGAGTTAGTAGCAGTCGATTGCGGTAGAGGTGAGTGATGCGCTTGATGCCATCGGGCGTTCTAGTTTTGGCTAGCAACTCCATCTCGAGTGATATCCAGCGATCCCAAAGCAAGTGACTGTCACCAAGGCGATAACAAATAGCCTCGTATCCTTGCTTCCACAGTTCGAGAGCGGCGCTCAGAGAAAAGAGCTCGCGGCCGAGCATGCGCTCCTCGTCAGTCCATCCTTCACCAGTAGGGATCTGAGTAGCTTCCCATAGGGACCAAAAGTAGTTGCAGTAGGCGAGCCAGATGCGTAAACTGCCAGGCTCACAACCGACAGCGCGTTTGTAGTGTTCAACAGCGTTGACTCGCTGCTCGAGGTCTGAGGCGTTGCGGACGATCTCTTCGAGGTAGGCGAGCCAGTTGTCTTCGCCCACTGGGTTCGCCATGGTTATTCCGCGCTCTCGATGGATTACAACAGAGAGTGCATCACAGAGAGGTTCGGGTAATATCGGTTCTGGCTCAGCAGCAGCGCATAAGATACTGAATATGGAGGTAGGTAGCACGAGCGAGGGTCAGTTTGCTGGACCACGAGACAATGGAGCGAGATCGAGAAACGTGTACGTGTCGACGCTATCGCGGAGTGGCTCGGGTCCAAGAGAAGAGGATGAGTGTTTGTTTCTGGCTTTCGAGATTTTGCGGGAGCGGACGTGAGTTTGTTCCGGGATTTGGAAACTAGTATTTAGCCACGTTCGCGTGATCGCCTGAAATTTAATCAGCCAAGCAACTCCAGTGAGTTGTGATGTGCTCTGTTGTGAATATTAGTGAGTGATGGATGTCTGGACTCAGGAAGATTGCGTGTGGAGCAAGAAAAAAAAGCTCCTCCCAATAATTCAACAGCTTGGGCTCGGGAGGGCACCAGCTAGGCAACGTTGAGTTAGCACAGCACCGGCGAGGCAGGCCCTGTACAGGGATTTTACGTAGGTACTTTTCCCTAAGAACGGGAAGCGAGCCGGAGGGTCGCCGGAATGATGTAATGGCTCTGCCTACAAACCTAGATAATCTACCTACCTAGGTACCTAACCGATCAGGTGGGTAACAAAAAAAAACGGGAATCTCAGCACACTGCATTCTGATTCTGAAACATACAAATTGCAGTATTATTTTCCCTATTTTTTTTTGTTACCCACCTGCCGATGAAGTGTTCTAGGTACTTCTGGTGCAACCCTTATGTACTTAAACCCGACCATCGTGCTAGAGATAATACTGTACCACATCGACTAGCTAACAAGGTCTCGCAACGCTTTTGTATGCACGAGAAAGAATAAGGCTGCTTCGTGAATGGCGTTTATATGATTCTTAGTTACAGAGTAAGACACGAAGTCAGTAATAGGTAGGCTTTGAAAGTCACACAACCACCAAATATTAACAAGTTCTGAGTATCTGGATTTACCGGATTCAAGTTTTCACCTAGTGCCGAAAGACTACACTTACTGTCCAGTATAAACAAGGCAAATGTAGGCTTAGCTTCTAGGTAGGTACTACTAAGGTGTCTGCCTGTAGGTACTCGGCACCCAGATAGATCATCCCAGTATTCGGTGCTCGTTACAGCTATACATACGAAGGCTTGTTGGTTCTAAGCTGATCTATTACCCAAAATGCACAAGCTGAGAAAGTCTAGACCACGATTCGACTCAGTGTGCTGCAACGGGGTCTTGGCAAGTCAACATCCGATCTTTATTCCCGGCGCAAAGTTGAATCGCTACCAGCCAGCCTACCAGCTGGCAAAATCACCGACTCGATTAGATAGTTAACAGTAGTTAGGTAGGCAATTAGGCATTCTCTCTTTTCTTCTGAACAAAAAAAGGCCAGGGGGTATGTGCTTTAAACTACCTAGGTACATACCTAACCTGGGGAAGCAGTGTCTTACATTCTTCGAAGCATAATGAATTGTATACTGAAAGTATCACGGCCATTTTGTTCTAGACCTCATGTTGTTCCAGACTATGCATACCTCGCAGGTCACGCAAACAGTCTGGCAAGTAGACGGGTGGAACCCTAGTGGATGTGTTAACAGGGTTTATTCTCACAGTACTAGCACCTGTTGCCTGAACCATTCTACTGTCAAGAAGTCTAGAAGTGATAACGGCTCTTCTAGCATCCATGTCTGAGCATGCGCTTTATTATTACGAACAACTACTAACAAATTGGAATCAGATAAGTGTCAAACATTTCGGGTGCATGGACTCGAAGAATACTGGCACGCCCTATTGTAGCAGCCGGCCACTTATTATGTCCCTACTCATACAGGCTCACTTCATGTTTTAATATATTTTGATACCTACCTAAGTACCTAGGTACTAAGGTGGTCTAACCTCGTATCTAAGTATTCTTTATAATGGAAGCTTGGATCCCTCCCTCCTTCCTCGTTGTACCGCATAGCTGACAGGCGGACCATAAAGGGTTGGCAGCAATGGCATTTGGACCTGGCTGACGCAACGACTAATTAATAAATAGCCTTTGCATCTGTTCTATCATTTTGGCCGTTTTGAGCTCATGTAGCTCCGTACAGGCATCAATCAGTAGCTATGATACTCATTGGACTCATCACTTGAACAGTTTCATATTGAGAGCCTCCCTCACGTCAAAAAGAGAACTTGATTTCCATCACGGGCCGTTTGAGTTATTGTTATCGAATGACGACATCCAAGATGGCCTGGAGCACATCGTCTGCAGCCGCGAGAACCAATAGTAGTAACAATCCAGGTATCCGTAGGTGAATTTGTTTTGGCGGTGTTTGCACAACTGCCGATGAAGCGGCTGAAAAAGACGCCAGCCCGCGAACAAAGAAACCCCCATAAGTACCTATCAATCGCTAAGGTGCAGCGTACATACTAGTCATAACCATAAGACCTCTTGTCGATCATCCGAAAGTCAACACTGCTCGCTTCACTAGCATCACAGACCGTGAAATGTATGGGCGTACGTGTTCATGTAACTCTTTGATTGGACTGCGTCCTGAAACCCTTATTAGCCTGCTCGCCTATCTTCCAGGTCCTTTCCTATCTCCTAGCTCGGCACTATGATTTCGGAACAGGGCAGTTGAGCTACTGGGCCTGGTCCACATGGGCCTGGTGAGTCAATCAGTACCTACCTAGGCACACCAACTGCCGCATAAAACAAAGACGTCGACAGCCTTATGTCCACTGTGTTTGCAATTACCGTGTGCATACAGCTGGGGTGGCAGTCGTAACACGAGAAGGAATCATTTTCTGGGTCAGGGGGGGGGGGGGGGG
>JAAVUH010000352.1:0-63083 GCA_014899045.1 Fusarium palustre
TACCCAGGGACTCGCGGGGCTGGGGTCCTGGGAGGGTTAGCAGGATTCCAAGATGCCCGCCAACATCGACCATGACCATGGGCCATAAGAGCAATGAGCCATGGGGAAAGGTGGAAACAAAGATGGGGATGGGGTAAAAAGCAACTTGGTGGTAAATATTCGGCCCTTGTTTGACCAAGTACGCTAGCAGGTTGAACATATCCGTAGGCCTAGTATGTAGTAGGCATCTGTTACATGTGGTAGGCCGAACGAGGACCAGGGGCCCCCAGATGGGGCTCTGCTGTTCTTCTTCTCCGTTACGAGCTACATACATTGGTACTGTATGTACATGCCTACTAGGTAGGTTTAGTATTAGGTATTATATCAAGGTGGTGGTGAGTTGCCTGTGTGTGACCTATAGTTAATGCTGTGGTGTTAGGAGGAGATTGCCAAATATGCCAAAACTGAAAATGGAGCTTCCACCAAGGGATGCGTAGGTGCTTTGCAGAATGTTTTGAGCGCATAATTCGGGAGAGAATGTTTCACAGATAGCTCCGATAATTCAGCGACAGCAAAATGCGGTCGGTATCTGGAGACGGTGTTTTGTCCTTGATAGCGCAGGCGGCTGACCTTGTGCGCCATTAGGTTAATTCAAGTACAGGAGTGTGTCTCTAGCGAGATCTTTCTCCGCGCTTGGCCGACATGGATAAAAGTTAGGTTGTGTGACAGACAATGCACCTAACTGACTGACCCTTGATATGTAATGGATTGTGATTGTGGATTGGACGCCGCCGCTCGTGCCATGGAAATGCAACGAGCCTCACTACCATCGTCTGAAGTTATCTAGACTCGAGAACCAACAGTGATTACTGCAGATACTTCAAAAACAACACCACCAACAACAACAACAACAATTGCGAACTACAAGCATAAAGTATGCCTATAATGTGCTGACTTACCAGGGCTGGATAATTTCTACTGAATGGTGAAGCCCAGGATGCACCCACCGAGGCCTCCCTTTCCCCTCTTCAATTCTCCACTGGGGTCACCCGTCTAAGCTTCAACATCCACTGCCGTATCGACATGTGTGTGGTGCATCAGCGCCAGTCCAAGTGGGCAATTTATTTTGCGCATTGCTTGCTAACTTATCTGCCCGTCATTTGTGTTTTCTGATAAGACCCAGTGGCTGCTTTACATCCCTCTTTTTCTGCCTCGAGTCGATGCGGGAAGACAACATAACCTGGCAAAACAGAGCCCCGAGATTTCTGTCGTGGAAATGCTGTAGGTACTGTATTTAGGCGGTGATGATCTCTGCCGAGCCAAAAAGAGCCGCCTCGTCTGACACCTGCCCGACAAATCTCGCGCACTCAACCATAACGGACTGTCCCGTCACAGACTTTTCAATCTAACTGGCTGACCCCGGAGCCAAGTCCCGCCTAGGACGAGGGGAAGTGGATACAGTAGTGGATAAGCTCAAAAAGAGCCCCTTGTGGGGTAGTTCTTTACTGTGTGAAGGTCACGTCTCTGCACTGTCCGAATCACGACCAGGTCGTCGAGTTAAGTCCTAAGATGAGAAAGGACCGTTGTGCCTCATCATTGGACGCTCCACAACCTGCCCACATAACGCGGCTCTGAGCATGGTCATCTTATGGACCCTGGCTAAAAGGCGACCGCTTTCTGCTTTGCCGGCCGCGGTAGCTGATTGATTGATTGATAGGTTGCCTGACATTGAGCCGGGCAACACGTTCAATCTCAAAGACGTATTTCCTACTTAAATACCTGATGCAGCAACGTGCAATTATAGGTAGATGGAAAGTGTAAAAGGTGCGCATATACGGCAGGTCGTGTATGAAATGAAGGGCAATCGAAGGGATTGCAGGAATACATACCTATATACCTACCTACCTAGGTAGGTAAGTAAGTACAGCAAAGTATGTGTGCTAGGTACCACATTGTGTAGGTAGACTTTGCTTTTTGTTCTAGAAATCTCGCAGAATCCACGACGCATGTAGTAAATGACGCAGCAAATCTGTCACAGTTACATCTAATTACCTTCTATACTCCATTTAATCTGAGCGGAACCGTCGGTCGACCTTTGGGATGACCAATTATGTATGTAGCTTTTTTAGTTATCAAGCACACCCCATATCTTGTTGTCCAATCCCATTTTAGGCGCCCCAGGTCTTTTAGTTTAAGCTTGGACTTGCCCGCGAAGCGTGAACTGACTCGAATAACTCCTCCCTGGTACAGAGTACTGCAGGTAATAATACTAGGTCTGTATCAATCGGACCATGTAGAGCTACAAGACAGCTGTCGCCATCGAATTCCGAGGCCTACTCTGTACACCACCGAGTCTCGTGAGGTCTAGATACACCCGACTTCATTTTGCGCAGGATCCAGTACTACCTACTACCCAGTTGCCCCACGGCAGCTGCTACAGTGGAACCCAACATCACCATTACCCAAAGACTTGATGCTATGCAACGTTGATTGCTTTGAAACCATCATGTCCTGATCATATCTTGCCAAATCTGTACTCTGCGATGTCTTCACGCACGTTTGGGATTGCTACTGACAGTATAATATGTAGTTATATCTTGTCCTGAACCTCGGCCCACAGCAGATTGCTGGTTTGTGATTCTCCACCACAATGCGACAAATCAACCATCTTGTGCCGATGACGAAACTGATTCAACCCCACACTGATTAGACACAATGCAGTCCATAAAACTCGTCCATAATCGTTGACGTGAAACCCTAAGCCGATAGCTATATTCCGCAAGAGCCATGTCCCTACCGTCAACCATGAAGGCCGTCGTTTTTGACGGCCTATACAAGATCTCGGTCCAGGATCGCCCTGTGCCCCAGAGTAAGTCGTTCGGGCTTCCCAGTCCGAATGTCACCATGCTTCGAATACACATTCTAAGCATCACAGCTAACGATACAAGTTCGTGATGGCAGAGACATCATTGTCAAAGTGCATGCTGCGGGATTGTGTGGATCGTAAGAAACTTAGTCTTCTTAATAGTTTTTTTTCATCTTCTGATCCATCATCACAGCGAGCTTCATATCTATCGTGGCCACCAGCCGTCGGGCACAGGGTTCGTCATGGGTCATGAGTTTACTGGAACGGTTGTTCAAGTTGGTTCAGATGTGAAAACTATCAACATCGGCGACAAGGTCGTCGCACCGTTCACAGCTTCTTGGTGTGTCCCTCCTTTTGTTCTTTGGCTCGATACTGTGCTGACCGTCGAAGCGGTAATTGCTTCTTCTGTAACAATGGATGCTCCGCTCGCTGTGTCGAGAGCCAGCTGTTTGGTTGTGAAACTCTCGACGGAGGACAGGCTGAATACGTCCGAGTTCCTATGGCCGATGGAACTGCCGTCAAGGCCCCCGAGTCTATATCGGACGAAGCTCTCTTACTCATGGCCGACATCTTTCCCACTGGATTCTACGGTGTCAAGAGCGCTATGGAGCTCGTGCCTTCGCAGAACATCCAGGAAGCCACGCTTGTCGTCGTGGGCTGTGGTCCTGTTGGGCTCTGCGCCATCTTGGCAGCCACTCATTTCAAACCTCGTCACCTTTTCGCAATCGATAGCGTCGACAGCCGTCTGGAGCAAGCTCGCAAGCTTGGCGCAGAGCCCCTCAACTTCGAGGCCGATAGAGCAGGACTCGAGGCCAGAATACGGGAAGTAACAGAAGGACGAGGTGCTGACATGGTAGTTGAAGTTGTGGGACAGGCACCAGCTCTGAGAACAGCTTTCGATATAGTGCGACCATTTGGAGCTATCAGCAGCATCGGTGTCCACAACAAGGAGGTCAGATAAAAGTGCAGGACGGACTTGAGATGGAAAGAGCTAACGGTCATCTATGTAGATTCCATGGACAGGTGATGACGCATATACGTATGTGCCCCCCCGAGCTTTGTATGCTCATCCCAGAACGAAAGACTGACACGCTGATCTTGTTGCAGAAAAAACATCCGGCTACAGATGGGTCGCTGTCCAGTACGCAGCGTCTTCAACGAAGCTCTCCACTTGCTGGAGCAGAAGCAGGACAAGATCGGGCAAGTGCTTCAGAGGCTTTTAACCCGATACCCGCAACTGACTGTCATGATAGTTTCTTGTTCGACCACAAGATGTCGCTTGGACAAGCCCCCGAAGGATATACCCTTTTCGAGCAGCGCAAAACGCAAAAGGTGGTTTTTACGCTGTAGGACAAGAGATGAATCGTGACAATGATTAGTTTTGTCGAGGCTTGACCATACCCTCGTGCATCAAATAGTAAACAACCGTAGAGTCATTATGAACTGTTGCTAGAACAAGTCGCTTCTCTCGTGGGCCTTTGTGTTCGATGGAATCGAAGACATTAGAGAAAGCTTTGATGGTCCATTTTTCCTCAGGATGTACTGCCAGCACCCATTCGAGCTCCGGGGTTTGGTCCAAGGGTTCGCCTGTAGTCTTCTCGCGTTCCAGAGCAGCAATCTGGTCGTCAGGATGGATGTAGAGTCGGCGCGGTGGCAAGCCTCTGATCAAAGGCCGATGAGCTGTTGTTTCATGAACGTCGAGAGAGACCCAATCATGCTGATATTGCAGGTTATACAAGACTGTCGAAGTCACGTCGGCTATTGGATTACGTCGAGATTCCATGTTGATCGATGACGTTTTATATGTCCGCGTAAAGGTTGCCAAGGGAGACGAGCGTTAGAAGAGACGGTGCTCCGTACCGATCAGGGTCTAAGCCTAGTAAACGCGGAGACTGTACACGCGTATGAGGGCGAAGTGTGGCTGGTGCCGTAAACCGTCAGGTAGTCCAAGGGTCTATCAAGAAAGGACAAATTGATGATGATTTCTGACCACCCGCACTGTAGCACTGCTGACGAGAGGGGAAGAGAGGGATGATTGCAGATTCTAGACCTTGTGCAGCTGAAGTAAAAATTAGCTTTTTTATTTTAATGGATACCGGTCGATGTTGAAGGGTGGATAAATCACCTTTGGTGAGTGGAGAGAGGTACCCAGAGGTAGAGGCTAGGAAGGTCCCCTAAGTTGATCTAAGAACGATTTTGTGCTGCAGCCCCGGCAAGGACGAATTAGATACTCCTCCTATTGCAAGCTCATGGCCTTTTGACTTTCGTATGTGCCGACAACCTAAACGAATCTTAGGTATCCACCAACACCTTCGGTACTTAAGTACTGATGCGCGTATTGTGACCGAAGATATACGGTATTGTAGAATTTAAACCTCGTAGTTACCTAGTGCCTTTTTTAGACTGCCGTAGCACCCATGGGAACTTGATAAATGGCCCAGTCCCACCGCGCTCTCATCAAATGTGGACCATGGCTGCATTCCGTTTCCTCCTAAACAACGTTCAATAATTAACATATATAATTTGACGCCTTCATGCATTGAACCTCAACAGCTGTACCCCAATATCAACACTCGTCACTCAATAATAGCAGCTGCCTAATCAGAGACCGCCAAGGTTACCTCGCCACAATGGCCACTGCTGGGCAACCTTCCTTTAATGGAACGGATACCGAACCGTTTCCCAGTCTCGACAATGCATCACCTGCCAACGCCGACACCGATTCATCCAGTATTCACAATCGTCCAGCAGCATCATCTTTGAGCGGTCATCTGAGAAGAGTTTCGCAAAGTTTCGAAGTTTCCGGTCCCCCGGAAGGTTTTATGGCCGCCACAGGAACCATCGCATCCTCAATCTTCTCCAGACAAACTGTGACGCGCAGAACTTCGGAGCACTCGATACCGATGCAAACAGGCCAATCCTTCGGCAGTCCTTCCAGGCAGAGCACCTTTCCCACCGTCAACGAAGAGGCGCCCGCCGAGGAAAAAGCAAGTGCAAGTGTAACTTCTCCTAGACGAAACTTTACCGGGGAGCCAGCAGCTGCGGCTCCTTTCGACAATGGCTATCACTTCCCACCAAAACATTCACTCGGCCAGTCTACAAAACTCGGCCTCATCGCGTTCGGGCACTATGTTATAACGCCTACAGGCTTTCTTGTTACTATTTATGGCCTGAACGTTGTAGCCTGGGGCGGCATGCTCTTCTTGTTGCTCTGGTAAGGACCCTGTTTAGTATTCTGTTTTGACCATTCTGACTAACTTATTAGCAATGCTTCACCCGCCATGTGCGTTCCCACTTGCAACGATATCAACTCGCCCAGACGCAAATGGATAGAGTGGGATTCTCAGATTCTCAATGCTCTCTTTTGTGTCACAGGCTTTGGACTCGCCCCTTGGCGCTTTCGCGATTTGTATTTCCTCCTTCAGTATCGCCTCCAGAAGAAGGAAATTGCCCTTCGACGCTTGGCAGGCATTCATCGAGGATGGTTCCGTCTTCCAGGGTCTGATCAGCTTGACCCTCAAATAGGGCCCCATAATATCTCCGCATCGCCCGATCTCAGCTCGTCCCTCGCCTGCCCGTATCCCCCAGACAAAATCCCCGATGCTCCCTTGACAGGAGTCCGGGCTCCACCAACTGCCATTACAAGAATGGATGCTGTCGTATGGTTAATGGTATGGAACACTTTCCTGCAGTGCGTCCTGTCTGGGTTTATGTGGGGGTTCAACCGTTACGATCGTCCCAGTTGGTCTACAGGCCTCTTTGTCGCACTCGCTTGTATCGTTGCCGCGATCGGAGGAATTGTCATGTTTATTGAGGGAAAGAAAGTAAAGGGTATCGAAGGTGTCCCTATCAGTCAAGACGATCAAAAGATGTTACAGGAAGACCGAGAACGTGGTGTCTGGCACTACAACAACATCAAGGACAAAGACTTGGCTGCCGAAGAGGCCAAGAAGAAGAGGAAGGATAAGAAATGAGGGAACATCCATTGAATTCTTTCAGGTGTGGGATAGGACCGTAGTTAGGCCGTTTTGTTTTACTCATGTATGTCTTGTTGTTTATACAGTATTAGGTAGGCAGGCAGCAGGCGTTGTGTCAATTGGATAATAATAATGGACATTGAGCAGCCTCTATCGGAGAGATGTACATTATGCTCTGTCGCCGCAACAAGTGAAACATACCTAAACATTGATGCTCCAACATCCACCAGTGGCTCTTGCAAAGTGTCATGTGTAACTTCAATTCCATTATCGCAGCCATTGTTGTCAGGCTGGTCGCGGCTCGACTTAGCACAGTCATACTTGATACTCCTTAAAGCTAAAAGGAGAATCAAAATTTGGTGAGGATTGTTTTGTACGATATTATATATATAACACCAGAAGAAAGAACGGAATAATCTCGACCTGTTCGCTCATTGCTTGAAGTGAGTGTGAAGCCTGCTTTTATTATCTGTGTGTGGCAGACACCTCCATTCGTACTTACTTATCTTGCAGCAAGGGTCGTGCAGACTCCACTAACCCTGGTAGGACTTGTCGGCTACAGTACGGGTCCATACATAGGTAGGTACGTTCCAACAACAAACCTTGACTGGGTGGGTAGCACATAGACTTCCTGACTCTGACCTCATGACGTCCACGGTCCACGGGTGCCAGCCCGGCCAGAGTTGCCCGCCTTACCCCCCGGGTTCCTTCTACCTATCTGTATTTACCTACCTAGTTACTAACCCAGCACTAGCCACTACCTAGGTAATCCACACCCAAAATCAGACACTCCGCTTCACAGGTATCCATCCATCCATCTTCACTCTCACAACCGTCGAACGATAGCTGCTATACAACACCCAGATCGCAAGGCATCACAATACCTGTTGCTCCTTTCTTACCTCCGAGATCTCCAAGACCAAACCCGTCTTTGTTTTTCCGTACGGCCCCACGTCATGGGGCTGGCTTACAACACCTACCTCAGCAGCAACAAGATATACGGCTGCAAAACATGTAAGGCGCACCTTGCCAACCATGAGGATATCATAAGTCGGGTATGCGCCCCCAGTATCTGCACGATTATGTGTTTCTCCAAGCGACCAGTCCGCTAACATCAGCATCAGAACTTCCGCGGCCAGCATGGGAAAGCCTATCTCTTCCACAGCGTCGTGAATATCGAGACGGGCCCTCCAAGCGAACGCAATATGACCACTGGTCGACACGTTGTCCGCGATATCACATGCCGCCAGTGCAAAGAAACTGTCGGGTGGAAATACGACAAGGCCTACGAATCGTCAGAAAAGTACAAGGAAGGGAAATTCATCCTTGAAGCAGAGTTGCTTTGCAATGTTACCTGATAAGGAAGGGTGACGCTGGCATCGTCATAGGCTACTCTCTGTTTAACCTGGCGTTTTTGGATATGTGTAAAGGCGTTACATTAGTTTGGCAGGCTATGGCATTGGTGCTTACTTTTGTGATTGAACAAGGACACACTTCGTGTTGACTTCCACAGCTATCAACATAAGATTACTCTAGATGTCCTACATCTTGCGATAACGCACTGTACGTATAACGAGGGAAGTATTAGACTTCAAAAATCGCACCACAAAACCATCAATAACAATGTTTCTAAACATGTGTAGGACCTAATACATTGGCGCTATTATACCCAAGTACACTTTCAAATTCAAACTGATATACTGACTCCGACACGGCGGCTGGAAATGCATTCATCTAGCGATGTTCAATTGGTTCTTCGGGCAAGAGCTCCTCAATCTCCTCGTCGGGGACCTTCAAGAACTCGAAAGGAGGCTGGACAATACCGTTGAAAAGGAATGTGAAATACACAAGCAGCGCAAAACCGAGGATCTGGAGCCACTTGAAAGTCTCCCAGCCCAAGCCTAGAGAGACAACCCAGATGAATAAGGTCCTGCATGTGTCGATGGTTGACCTAGAAGTTGCGCTGACGCTTCGAGTCACGGATAAACCAAAGAAATTGAAGCCACTGGTGTTTGAATTAGCATTCGGTTACTCAATACCGGTCATTAAGACTTACCCAATGCTGATCATGATAAGGAAACTAGAGAACAGGACTTGCTTGTTCTCAGTCATTTGACGCCAGCCTTCGACGATGTCAAAATATCCGTATCGGCCAGCGTCAGTTGAGCCTATTGCTGCATGTAGGATGAGCATCCCCAATAGAGTGAAACTGAAACCAAAGATACCCTCCCATCCAACTACTCTAAGTGGTTCGATAGAAGATCGTTCCAGAAGCCATTCCTCAAGGACGAACTGTGTAGCCGTGAAGATCTGAGCACCTGCAATAAGAAGGACACCTACAATGGCTCTGGCAGTATCTGATAAGCCACCTTCAGCCAGAGAATCCTCTTCCGGTGTTCCAATAGAGCCCTCGGGCTTCTCGTCCGGCCAAATGGCCCCCGCCAATCCCACAACCGCGACTCCGAGAACAACACCCACGAGGGAGAGCCATTGGAAGAGATGCAGGTGTCGCTTGAGGAATATGACGCTGAAAAGACCGACAAAGAGGACCAGGGCGCCTCGCGTCATTTGGTAGATAGATGCAGCCACCATAAGGAGCCCAGCGTTCATCAGTGTAGTGCCACAGATATCGCAGACAGCAGGCAGAGCAAGCAGGGTAACTCGGTATCCTCTCAGAACGGACGGACCGGTATGCAAGAGTTTTGTACGATCATTGGCTTCAGGCTCAGTTGTGCGATCGACGCCTTCTTCGGTGTTTACAGCTTGGTAACCTCGCTGCTCTGGGGCAGAACCCTTGAATCGACGCCAGAGTGCCATGATTCCAACAACAAGCCAGCAGCCCATCTCACCGATGAACATCTGCGCCGTCTGGAGCACTGGCTGGTTAAAGAAGGCGCGCTTTCTCGGGTTGTCATCGGGATCGCAATTGCGAACGCATTGGTTGTCCTAGAAGAAAGTCGTGTCAGTCAGAACAGCAGATGCGACAGTGTCCATGCCGTCATACCTGATACTTGGTCAACAAGGTGTTGCAAACACCTGTGAGCAGCATCATAGCTACAAGAAACGGAATAAGGCTTCTGGACGCCATGATGAAGTAGCAGCAGCCGGTTGACGACAGCTAGACTTCAAATGTTTGATACTGGTCGAATCCAGAGAGAAGATGGGAGATGGATGATGAGACGGCAGAGAAGGCCGGCCCTGATAACGGTTTGGAACAAAGAGCTGATAAGCTCAAAGGCGGAGCACATACACGGATACGTATCGGTGGTGTCTTGCTACCTAGTTCAGCATGCAGGGTTCAGAAGCTACCTGTTAGTGCAAAGTTCGAACGCGGAGGTCTCGCCTCACTAACTGGCACACAACACGCACGTGAATCAATAAACTGCTCCACTTCCAGCGTTCAACGCGTAATGTGCTGCCTCGAGGTACAGTACGTACTTCGTTGAGCTTGAGTGCTGCACATGTGTATCCTCCAATCTGAAGTGGATCTACGGATGGAGGGGTGCATTCATGCGGGTCTCGGCGAGATCCCAGCCACCAGACCTGACAAAAGGATACGAATGGTTAGACATACATTCATCAACATCAGCTACCATAGTTGTCTTTTACGCAAAATTTGTTAGAATGTTGGTGGTTGGGTTCAATGCCAAATGAAACCGTGCCTCAGTGGAAAAAGCCAAGTGACCGTGGTCTCTAGTAGGTACCAAGGTCAGCACAATCAGTCACCTGTCGAGATCTACGACTAAGTCACGGGAGCATTGTCACGCTCGGATATGGCTAGGGCTGGTCTAGTGCTAGTCATACTTCGGAGTAGGTACTCTGTAGTGCTGCTCGCATGCCTGCCTACTAAGTTATTCGTACACCACATAATAAGACTGAGCTCTTCACATCGTTTGATTCCCCCGAAAGCACTTGATTACCAAGACAGAGTAGGTCTGAACCGTATGTATGTGCTTAGCGCGACCATAGATGGCAAGAAATGGTAACTACCTGTTAGCGGCGCATATGGCAATAATCAACGATAATGGTTAAGACACAAAATAGACTAAATGATAGCAAAGACGGAACTATTTATAGCCATTCCTTGTTTGATGATGTTATTGTGTGCAGGTCTCAAAGAGAACCGGAAAAGGAGTGTAGATACACCTCGATCTAAAGTACAGTACATGAAATTGATCTCAAAATTGAGTCTTGCCTAACAAGTTGTCCCAAGGCGGACGAGCATAATCTGGACCGCTAGGATGTCTCAGAATAAACAGCTGAGAGAAAAGAAAGATATTTTGTTTACGATCTTTGTCTCGCAGGGAAGGGGGTTGCAAGCTGGTTTGACCAGCAAGTGCCAAAACTCCAAACACCGGGCTTCCACCAGTCAAGCAGCTTACCAGGTGAACGCCTCTTCAATGAAGTCGATGTGAGATCGATCTTGACGGTTTCTCACGGCCAGTCGAACCTCATCACTCAACGCACCAGGGCCACACACGGTTACAGCCATGGCGCCAACCTGGTGCTCTTGCTCCATACCCAAGAGAGTGTTGATGTTGGGACGTCCTGGGAACATTTGAACCGTGGATGAAGGGCTGTGAATCTCCTTTGTTGATCGAGGCTGGCTGACGAATAGCATAATTCGGAGAACATCTCTTCTCTTGTCCATGCCGAGAATCTCGGTCATCCAGGGACGAATCCACTCAAGGTGCTCAGGAGTCTGGATTGTCCAGACCAGCAAGATTCTGCGGGTTGCAACGGTACCTTCAGAATAGCCCTCGACGAGGTGCTTGATATAGGGGACGGGATGAGTAATGCCAACTCCACCAGCAAAGAGAACAACAGTGCCGTAGGAGTCGAAAGAGTGGTGGCCACCATAGGGTCCCTCGGCGAAGCAGCTGGTCTCAAATCTTCCTCCAGGTGCTGAAACGGCCTTCTTGTAGAGACTGTCAGTCATACCAGTTCTGCCTCGAATGACGAATGAAATTCGCTGCTGCTGCATGGCCAACAGATCCTGGTTAGTGCTGGCCAATCTCTCATTCTTAGGGTCCTCTACGCCATCGTACCAGGCGACAGAGAAGGGGTGGGATTGCCAGTAGCTGACGCCCGGCAGGTACAGGTAGGCGTGCTGTCCGGGGGCGGCTTTCCAGGGGCGGGCCAGAGTCATGGTCAATCGAACAGCGTTTCCGGGAAGAGCCTCGACAATAGTGCGTGATCGCGATCCTCCAACGTGAGAGCGAAGGATACGCCACAGGCGTGAAGTTCGGTCGAAGCTCCAGAGAACAATAACACCATAAATGTAGCAGAGCCATTTGTACAGTTCGGGGGATGCAGACAAATGGTAGTACAGACCAACGACAGCGGCGCAGGCTGCGAGGATGTGAAGAGCCTTGAAAACCTCGTAAAAACCGTGTCGGAGAGGGCTAGAGGCCTGTATCATCAGGAACACAAAGGAGCAAGTGGCCTAGAGTTTGTGAGTATAAGAGGAGCGTAACGGGAGCTAAGAAACCTAAGCGACTTGACTTACAATGAAACCAGGCAAGATAAAATTGCCCTGGGGAGGTGTGAAGACCCAGCCATTCTTGCCGTAGTGAGCGATGGTATGGGCAAGGGCCTCGAGAACAACGATACGGCCAAACCAGCGGTGGAGGAGGTTGTATGTGTCAAAAGAGATGTTCAACAGAGGAATCAGGGGATTGTTTCGTCCAGCCAGTAAGAACAGAGGAACCTTGAATTCTGTTAGTGACGGGTTTCCAACCTTTGCCAAGGAAGCCACGCCGTTCGAAACGCAGCTGTTTCTTTCTATTAGAGTTTGGGTGCAGACATACCATGTTGACGGTGGAGAGAACACCAGTACGATTGCGAATAACACCACAGGCGGCGCTCATGTTGGCGGAATAATCGATGTCGATAACACACCAGACGATGTTGGAGACGAAGTAGGCAACGAGAAAAAGTAGTTGAAATCTGGTGGGCAGAGTGCCGACATTGATGGCCTTGCTGAGCTGGATCTCGCGGTTGTGTCGCTTGCTGAAGACGGGGGCATAGAGAAGGTTGCGCTTGAGCGAAGCGATTCTCTGTGAAGGGATGGCAAAGTAACGCTGCTTGTCGTTGTTGAGGCAGGAAACATGTCGGGTAAGTCGAATGATGCGTTCGCAGACTTTCCAGATAATGACAGCAACCGACACTGAGCCGCAGACGATCATGAGGTACTTGGCAAGGTTACCGTTGGTGGCTTCGGCGATATCCTGAAGGGCTTGTTGCTCTGGGGTGAGCTCATACCCACCGCGTGGGAATAATGAGTTGCCGGAACTCATCGTGGGTGATGCTGTGAGAGATAACAAAAGACTGGAAGCGAGAACAACAACAAAGATCGAGGCGTGGAATAAAACGGGTCAACAAAACACAAAGGTAGAATAAAAAAAAACGATAACCTCCCCGGGAGGAATCGAGTTGAGTTAGAAAAAAGGCGGCGGCCAAGAGAAATGAAGCAGGAAGGAATGAATGCGCACAAGATTGCGACAGACGGGACAAGTGAGCGTAATGTACGTGCGGAGGGAGGAGTGTGGGATAGAGTGAATGGACGGAAATTGATGGAAACCAGCTCCAGTTCCGAAACAAACAATCAATCAATCAATTCCTACGCCGTCTTTAGGAATGAACGATCGAAACAAGAAAAGAGCAAGGAAGAGTTTTGAAAAACGATATTGCGGAGGTTTTGCCAGTAGCAAGGGATAATGTCAAGTACATACACCCTAACCTTGGACAAGGGACAGTTTGCGAGGCTCAACTATGGGTCTGCTTTAAATTCCCCAGCAATCAGAGCCCGAGCAGATCAGGCCGCGTGTTGGTCTGTCGTAGAACTACCTAGAGGCCTCGTCCCTAGGTTGTATTCTCATAGGCTTGCCATCCATATCCCACTGTTACATCTGGGGCCCGACTGCTAGGGCAGGCCTAGGCTCAGGGGCAGTTTCAAGATTTACATCAACGTCGTTCAAGATGAGCTGATCTAAGTGTGTCATTGGCGAGTCAATACAGGCTAGTTTACCCGGCGGCTCTGCTAGCAAATCAAGCCAAGCCAGTGAATAAATACAGCCCGCACTAAGAAGCAACTCGAGATTTAGGTTTCAATACTAAACATAATAGGTTGTCCTCAATCTCAATTACCATCATCACGCAGTGCTTTAGTCGCATTGACACGCTAATGAAATGTGGCGGTTTCTAATTGCAAATTAAGCATCAAGCTTGCGAGAGATCTTCCCTTTCGTACAGACTACGCTAGTACGGTAATTAAAACTATATCTCGGCACATGGCCTACCAGTCAGTATGTAGGTAGGTACTCTACATAGGGCCCACCCAGCGTCTACGTAGCACTGAACATGCTCGATCAGGGGGATGCATATAATAATGGACATAGTGGCGTCGACTCCGAGTGGCGGAAGGATATGTATCTCAGCACTGTCAATCCTGACGACGCGGGGCTTGGCGGGGATCTTGAAACAAGGGCATTCCCGAAATCTGGTAAACCGCACCGTCACTTAAACCGTAAACGTCGTCTTGGCCGTCCGTTCTGGAAGCAGCTGTCAACTAGAATGGGTAGATAACAATTCTCCTAACGTCAGATCCTTCAGCTCAAGCGCATATGGTGAGAATCTATGTCTCAGTATTGCAGCCTGTCATTTCCATGACGCAGGATTGCTTTGCATGGCAACACACTATATCTATTGAGAAGGGGAAAATAGCGAAGAAGAAAAAAAGAAGAAAAAAATCTCGGGGTTTCCGCTGACTACCTACATACATACCGTCCTGCAGGTAGAGCAAAATGACTCGGCGGTAATCATCAAAACCATGGACCAGTCGCAGATCACATCTCTAAAAAGATGTTGTTTGCGGATGAGAATGACATCGATAAGACGGTTTCAAGTGGCTCCCGCCCCACTGTGACCGATGTTCTCGTAACCAAATTCTTGGCCCATGAGAGGCGGATCAATATGGTTCTGAGACGTGCACTGAGACAACATGCATGTGCATACTGATCCTGATAGCCTGGCTACCTAGTGATAGAAAAATAACCCCTAGTCTAAACCTTATGACAGAAAAATAAATGAGCTGAGTCTACAGTCTATATAGCATAAGCTGACGTACTATTATTGTCACTCACACTTTGAGCGGCCAATTTTTCTGATACCCTGAGGCCTGCCTGGCTGCCCTGGCAGCAGCCAACTGACAAGAATGATAGAGAAAAAAAAGAAGAAGGAAAATTCAAGCCTTGAACTGTGAATGCTGAAATTACCCTCATCTGTCAAATTAATATACTAAGCTCATCATCCGTCTCGACTTCTATCTGTCGAGCCACTGAACCCCCTGGGCCATGAATTCTGGTCGCCTGCCAGGTCTGTGTGAAATCCAGACGCTTCACCTTTTTTACTGCTCTTGTTTTTATAGTCACGTCAATACTGTTGCCGTTCCTGTTTCCTTTGCCGATGCTATAGCTATGCGCTTGCTTTGATGCTGGACTGGGGGGGAATGATTCACCAAGCTCATCTTCACTGTCTTGGCCTCCCCTGACAATAAAATCCGTAATGCTTGTTGCGCTCGTATCGTTTTCATCCTCCCTGTCGGTGTCGTCCGTGTCATCATGATTCTCCGCCCCCCTCTCACTTCCCGCGGAGCTATCCTCGTCGTTCCCGTATCCAAGATTGTTATTACAGACGACCCTAGACCCTCTTAGGCTTCTAATCCGGGCTCGACTATCTGGTTGTTGATCCTCGCTTGCGTGGTATTTTGTTCCGTTTTGGAAGTGGTTTTGCTGTCTCAGCTCGCTTCGTTGCTTTTGACCAGGGCTGGGCAGAACCCATTCGCCGATTCCCTCCTCCCAACACCAGCCCGAGAATATTGTGCTTGTTTCTAGGGCTCCCTTGCCAGCCGCTGAAAGCCTCTCAGCGAAAGCAACATCTCGGAGATCCCTCGTTCTCTGCGCCAGAACAAAGGCCCCGTCAGACACTAAACCGTTTTGAAACCAATTCGGAAGTCCTAGTTCGTCGAATAATGTACGAATCTCAGATAAGATGTCGTGGCATGGCAAGCGACACGTCTGCCCCCGGTACTGTGCGACAGAGCAAGCTAGCAAAAGTGTCTGTCGATATTGTGTTTGGGTGGGGACCCCGTTTCTTACTGCCAGGAGTTTCAGACAATCATAAATCGCATGGTTTTTCGTCGTCGAACTGACGACATTTTTGTCGATCATACCGGCAGCTAGGAACCGAGCTAAAACGACGATGAGAAGACTTCTGTTTCGAGAGGCACCACGACGGCTCTCCTGCTGAAGTATGCAAGAGTCGAGTATGAGCAACAGACGCCGAACTGAGTGGACTTTCCACGGCTCGTCGCCATTCATCCCCGCACCCAAGGTCCATGTCGCTGCTGTCACTGCCGCTAGCACATTTGTCAAGGTCTCATCCTCTGAGACTTCTTCTATTTTTATCACTTTTCCGTCTTCTTGCAGGAGCTGGTTAATTGCCGTACACATAAAATCGACGACTGGGGCCACGGGGGTTCTTCTGTGTAGCAAAATCTCGATTCCTCGCATCCATACTGACTGAAACGCCCGAGACGTAAGCCAGCTCGGCGGGAGTTTCTTGTCTTTGATAAGAGTTGAAAGGCAACACCAAGATGGGCCGATTGTTCCTTGACCATGTAAACTTCTCAGAATAGCCCCTAGAGGCTGGACTGCACTGCTCTCCAACAGCGTACTTGCCGAACCGCAGGGTGCAGTCAAAGGGAGCTTCAGACTCGATACAAGCCGCCCTGCTTCAGCCCTACACTCCAGGCTGAGGCAAAGATCAGCCAACAATCGTACAAAAGGGGGCTCAAAAAGGCCTTCTGCGACAGCTGCTGTCAGCATGGAAACAGCATGTGCACGAACAACTAGCTTTAGTGGTTTCCAACCGACGCTCGTGTTCCCGAAACCTTGAAGTTGCTCGTAAAGCTCTATCGACGCTTTGGATGATTCCCACTTCAACGACTTTCCTTCCATTGCTGCGGTTTGGCGATCCCATTCTTCTATCACGGCTAGAGTATCCGGAATCTTGCGAAGGCACATTCCTAAAAGCGATTTTGGGTGCGCCGACTGACCAAGTGGCTCCGTTAGACTCAGTAAGCCACTTAGCCAACTAAATATTATTTCGTAAATACGGTATTGGCTATCGGGGACGATCCGGCGGAGCGATTGTAACTCTGTAACTAGTGATGAGGGACCATTCGCTTTCGATTTGGAAGTTCCAGGCAAAGAATTAAGATCCTGATCTTGCAGGTCAAAGCTGCATAGCACTGGCTTCGCGAAGTCAATCCGCCCAACCCGCGACGGAGTACGTTCAATCTTCATGCTACCCAGGGTGCGTAGTGATCGCGGTGGAGTCAACGTGGATGATTCTGCTGGCTTGGCTGGAACTGAAGTCGGTCGGCGTCTTCCATAAGTGTACCGCGCTCTCTTTGAGCGCTTCGTGGAGTCTTGATCGATGTTCATTCGCTTCGTGTGGGATGTTGTTTGTGGTTGACGTGCCTCGTTAACAAGTTTCCGAAGAGATACTAAACGACACTCGAGCTGCCGCAATAGCCGTTGACATCTTGCAGCAGTCCAGATCTGTGTAGTTTGACTGCATCGTTTGCCTTCACCTGCGACGAGGCGATGTGCGGATGGAGACGGCAATGTATGTTGTTGTTCGCTCATAATATACAGGGGGAATCCAAGCAAAATTAAACAAATACCCCAGTAGGGATAATACGAAACAATAGAAACAGTAAGGATATTCAAGAGTATTTCCAAATGGGCGCATATATGCAAGAAACTGAGTGTGATCAAGATAAAAGGAGTCGACTAAGGTATTGTGAATGAATGAATGTTTGATATTGCTGGTAGGTTAAAGGTTGGGCCTTGTTTACATATTCCCACTTTTGGCTTAGCGTTGCCGTCAAATATTCTGGGGAGGGCCGGCTTCGGTGGGGGGTTGGTTGTTGGAGGGCTTAATACTCGAACTGTACCTTGTTTAACCGCTCAGGTTCACAGAGCGCTGAGGTACCATTGCTGTAGGTTGCGTTCTGAACGCCGCCCGGCTACTTCCATGATCGCACACCTTTAACAAGTCCGGGCTTGAAGCCTCAATGCCGGAGCATTGCCGCCGCACCGCACCGCACCACAACCCGTCCAATTTTTTTTCCATCCTCCCCTCCGTCACGACCTACATCCCACCTTCGAAGAACGTCGTTCAATTGATTGTCTTCCCCCTCCAGTGCATATCCCATCCCATGCCTGGTCTTCCCCCTCACAACCTACCTTTCTTTTGCTCTTGAATTGTTTTTTGAAATCTCCGTTCTGTCAATATGGCTTCGGAAACCACTCCTCCCGTCCAGACGCCCGGTACGTATAAATTACTGAATTTGTGAAGCTAGACCGCCCTTGTCAAAGCTGGAAAGTCCAGGGTCATTTGCAACCTCGACTCGGTCATTCGAGAGATCTCTTGCAGATTTGATCTCAGGGCACATTGTCTTTGTTTCTCTTGTTCCTTTTGTTCCTGCTACCGCTCTGCAACAATAAGCTAATATGTCTCACAGCTGCTGCGTCCGAGGAGCCCGAGACCAACATGGAGGCCGAAGCCCAAGATGTCGACGCTGGGGCCGAAGGTAGCTACTATTACCCCTCCGATTAGCGACCTAGATGAAATGGCATGGGTGTCTAACTGTTTAACAGCGTTAATAAACCTTACCATTGTCTTGCCCGATGCCAATGCTAGCAAGATGCAGATCATGGTTTGTCATTGACTTATACCACCGCACGTCAATAAACCTTATACTCACCAAAGTTAGGTTTCTTCTCAAGAACAAGTTCATGAGATCCGACAATCGATCATTGACCTTCCATCGGCATTCCAGTACACTTGCTTCCACCTCGAATTTAATGGCGAGAAGATCAACGACTTTATCCCTCTTGCTGAAATTCCTGACCTTGGCACCACACCCGAATTCCACATCGTTCAAGACCCTTATACGGAGAAGGAAGCTCGCATTCACTTCATCCGCATTCGGGAACTTATCGGCGCTTCCGGAGATCGATGCGACACTGCTCAGGGTCTCCTTCCCGGACTTTCTCTCTTCGAGACTGTGGCCGCCGAAGCTCAGAGCAGCGACAACAAAGAAGAAGAGTCTTCTGCTGAAGAGTCACCTGTCCAGAACTACGACTTCCAAGCTGTGCCTTCGCTTACCGGACTGATCCCTCCTGTCTCTGAGCCCGCCCCCAAGACAGTAAAGCAGATCTCCTTGTCGTCGTGGAACCCCCCTCCACCCCATCTGCGACAGCGTGGCCATCTGCTCTACCTTGTTGTGTCTACCAACGAAGGCGAGCAATACCAGGTCACCTCCCACGTATCGGGCTTCTATGTAAACAAATCATCTAATGCCAAATTCGATCCTTTCCCTCGCCCAGCCCCCAAGGGCCAGTCTGCTCACTCTTTGTTGAGTCTGATCGAGCTCGTTTCACCCTCTTTCACCGAGTCTTTCACAAAGCTTCAGGACTACAACAACCAAAAAGATCCCCTGGCCACTTTCCAAATCACCAACGCTATTCCTGCTGCTCCCTGGGTGGTTCCGTCTCCTAACTCGTCGCTTTGCACACATCTGCCTGACCCAGCACGATCTCAAGAGACATACCTCCTTAATGGTGTCGAAAACACCGACACTCTACGGGATTGGAACGAAGAGTTCCAATCAGCCAAGGAGCTTCCCCGCGAGTCTGTTCAAGATCGCGTCTTCCGCGAGCGACTCATCTCCAAGCTGTTTGCTGACTATAATGAGGCTGCCACTCGAGGTGCTGTCATGGTCGCGCGTGGCGAGATCGCGCCCTTGAACCCTACAGAATGCAGAGATGCTCAGATCTTTGTCTACAACAATATATTCTTCTCATTCGGTGCCGACGGCGTCGGTACCTTCACCTCTGAGGGTGGTGATGAGGCTGCCCGTGTTGCCACCGGTAAGGATGTTGCTGGTGTAAAGCTTGTCAATCAACTGGACATTGAGGGACTGTTTACCCCCGCTACCGTCGTTGTTGATTATCTGGGAAGCCGAATCGTTGGACAAAGCATTGTTCCTGGTATCTTTAAGCAACGAGAGCCAGGTGAGAATCAGATCGACTATGGCGCTGTAGACGGCAAGGACACAGTCGCTGCCGATGAGAGATTTGCTCCAGGCTTTGCTCAATTGTCCAAAGCTCTCAAGGTTAAGAAGCACCCTGTTTGGGACAAGGACGGCAAGCGATTCGACTTGGAGGCTAGTGTGGAGACCAAGGGTCTCCTTGGCACGGACGCTCGCAAGTATGTTTTGGACTTGTACCGTATTAGCCCGCTGGATATTGCTTGGCTTGATGAAGACGGTCTTCCTGAGGATGGCGATGCTTATCCCCACCGCATGACTGTTCTCCGGCCCGAGCTCGTCGACTCCTTTTCACGATATAGGCTGAAGCAGTGGGTTGATAAGGAGGTGGCTCGCCGTGCTGAGCAGAAGAAGGAGAAAGAAGGCGACAAGGAAAGTGAGAAGGCCGAGGGAGAAGAAAAGACCGAGGAAGGGGAGAAGACTGAGGAGGGCGAAGGCAACGAGGCTTCAAAGGAAGAGGAGAACCAGCCCAACCTCGCGGACTTTAAGTTCGCTCTTAACCCTGACGCATTCAGTGGACAGGTGCCTCAAACTGATGAGGAAAAGGCGGAATTCGCAGCCGACGAAGAGGAAGTCAGGGCAGCTGGTGCCTACCTCCGCGAACAGGTCATCCCTGACTTGCTGAAGGAGCTTTCCGATTCTGAGATCAGCTTCCCCATGGATGGTCAGTCGTTGAGCCGACTGTTGCACAAGCGCGGTATCAACGTGAGATACCTGGGCAAGGTCGCCGAGCTCTCCAACGATGGTCGTCTGCGATGCCTCCGCGAGATTTGTGTCCAGGATATGGTTTCTCGTGCGTTCAAGCATATTTCCGCTGCGTACCTCCGCCATCTACCTGTTCCTGCAGTCCCGGCTGCTGTGTCTCACCTTCTCAACTGTCTTCTTGGACACAAGTTCAACGACAAGCCCGTTGCTGAACTTGACCCTGATATTCGCAGCCTCTACGCCGATGCCGACTGGTCGTTTGAAAAGGTCACACCTGAGAGCCTGCGACAGAACATTGAAGAACAGATTCTCCAGCGATTCCGTTACGAACTCGATGAGGAGTGGTACAACACTATCCGCCCTGTTCAGCTCCTTCGCGAGGTGTCCCTGAAGCTAGGCATTCAGATCCAAGCCAAGGACTACGCTTTCACTGCTGATGAGGCCGCTGCTGCTACCACCCCAGCCAAGACCGAGAAGGCTCCCACTAACGGCCAGACCAACGGAGAATCTGGTAGCAGCAAGAAAAAGAAGAAGAACAAGGCCCGTGAAGCTTCACCTCCTGAGACGGCGGCCACTGCCAGCGTTCACACCTTCAGCCCTGACGACATTGTCGACTTGGTTCCTTTGATCAAGGACTCATGCCCTCGGAGTGCCCTTGCCGAGGAGGCCCTCGAGGCTGGACGCATCTCCCTTATCCAGAACCAGAAGAAGCTTGGCCAGGAGCTCCTTCTGGAGTCCCTTTCTTTGCATGAGCAAATCTACGGTATCCTACACCCCGAGGTTGCTCGTGTGTACAACAGCTTGTCCATGCTGTACTACCAGCTTGATGAGAAGGAGGCTGCTGTTGACCTTGCCCGCAAGGCTATCATTGTCGCTGAGAGGACAGTCGGCGTTGACTCAGCTGAGACTCTTCTCAACTACCTCAACTTGAGCTTGTTCCTCCACCAGATTGGCGATAGTAAGGGTGCTCTTGTGTACTCAAAGCACGCTCTCAAGATGTGGAAGATCATCTACGGCCCTGACCACCCAGACTCTATCACGACACTGAACAACGCTGCCGTAATGCTACAGCATCTCAAGGCATACCACGAGTCTCGACTCTGGTTTGAGGAGTCTCTGCGGGTGTGTGAGTCTGTTTTCGGCAAGCAGTCAATCAACACCGCCACCCTGCTTTTCCAGCTTGCACAGGCTCTTGCTTTGGACCGCGATTCAAAGGCTGCTGTGACTCGTATGCGCGAGTCCTACAACGTCTTCCTTGCTGAGCTCGGGCCCGAAGACAAGAACACCAAGGAGGCTGAAAGCTGGCTCGAACAGCTCACCCAGAACGCTGTGAACATCGCCAAGCACGCCAAGGATGTTGCTGCTCGACGACTTCGTACTGGAATTCGATTCAACACTAATGCCTCGAACCCTGGTGTTCCTAGCGGCGTCGTACCTAGCCACGCTGGTCCTGGCTCGCAAGTCGACTCTCGCAGCATCGACGAGCTCATAAAATTCATTGAGGGTGGCGAACATCAGCAGTCGAAGAAGCGCACCGGCCGTGGCAACCCTAAGCGACGTGGCCAGGCTGGAGCGCGATAAACTGACATCGAATAAAAGAAATTACGATGTTGGCATGTAGTTGAGATTTTGGCTCACAATTGTGTAAATGTAGACGGCCGGAAAAGCATGGGATTCCATTATATTCATATGGTTATTGGATAGCTGGGTCATAGAAAAAAGGCCCCCTTTACATGGGTTTGGTACGGTCGGTGGTATGGTCGGACGCACGGCGGCGCGTGCACACGTATTTGCATAAACAGGCGCGTTCTCAAAATTTGTACATATATCTATCCATGGCTCTGCTGTTGGGCCACTGGCCAGACCATCTTCACTCTTATATACCGTGTTCACGGTTCCAAATCTGTTTTTTGTCACTTGTTGTCAAGTTCAAGTCTTCGAATGATATGTACACTTGTATTTTAAATCAAAGTACTTTTGCGCAGGGCAACTAAAGGCCTCAAGGCATTGCATTCATTACTGTCATCAACATTCTTTGGACGCTAACATCATGTGCGCTCACAAGCCGGTGGAATATTGTACAAACATCGGTAAAGACCCTAGCTACCGACAAAATAAACGCCAGATCAAGAAGAGCGGCCTATGTGTGGCCTTGCAAAATGGAAGCACCCCCACCAACCGGTGCATGGTACGAACCGATACTCTGGAAACCCCTGTAGCGTTATGTTAGCCATATATCGCAGAACCTGAGAAACAGATTACTTACTTTGTCAAGTCAAACCCTTGTTCTTCTTCGACCTCTGCTGGTTCAGTGAGGGGCTGTGGACTTGATTTTTGAGGTCGAGAGGGGCTGCTTAAAGGAGATTTATCTCCACGGGGAGGACTGCTACTCTGGGGCAGGACACCCCCAGCTTTCGTAGGACTTATGTCATAACCACCAAGGGGTTTCAGTGGCGTACTGCCGATATCTGCGTACTTCCAGAAGGGTGCTGGAGAACTGGTAGGCATGTGCTGGCTGGGTCGTTGCGCTGTGCTCGGCGGTGCCAGCTTAGGGTGCATCCTAGGAGGAGCCGGTGTCACAAATGATCCTCCGTCTTCTTGAAGATATGATGAAGTTAGGGTAGGGGATTGCGGATTGTACCCTGAGAATGATGAGTCCCTAGCTGGTGTCTTTCTTGGGCGAGGTAAGGGACTTCCGTCGATTGTCATAGTCGCACTCCTGCCAAAAGATCGGTCTGGCGTTGACTGGGCAATGAGTAGCGAGGGCTTTGGGGGTGGTGAAGCAGGGGGCGACCCCCGTCGCTTGCGAGCCGACGGGGGTTCTCTCGACGCCATGTCCCTTGGGCCATGTGTGATGTAGGCAAGTTGATTTGGAGATGAGGGAGCGGATGATCCGCGGTGACCGCCACGACCAACGCGATAGGCATTCCGTACCATCTCCTCCCTAGCTTCAGGGACAATCTGCCACTTCATACCCTTTCCGGGCTCATCCGTCGACCGGGCTACTTTGTCAAATGACTTATTGAGCGAGAGGTTGTGTCTAATCGAATTCTACAAGATGTGAGCTGTCAAATAGGGGCTGTAGACGTCCAGTGAGACTTACCTGCCACCCAGCGGCTTGCTGATGACGATAGTACGCATATGTGTTCATGATGTAGTTGTAGATACCGTTCAGGTTAAGCTTTCCATCGGGCGCGTTCAAGATGGCCTGAGTTATCATCTGAGCATAGCTGTATTGCGGTTTAATGTGCTGGTTCTCATCCTGGCTCAGATCAACACCATTAGCGCCAACCATGACAGCTGGTGTACTAGTAGCCGGTGACTTGATGGCACTCTGAGTCGACGGCGGTGTTCCGGGCCGCTTATATTCAGGAGGTGCCGGCGCAATAAGAGGCTGTCGGCGTGATGCCCGGGACTGTGGGGTATGGACACTAACGCCGGCGCGTTGCAGATAGACCGGGTGAACAGTCAAAGGAGTGATTTCTGATGGCAGGACAAACATCATCTCGACATTTCCAATCTCGATAACCTCGCCGCTTGTGAGAGGGTGCGACTGGCCGGCCTTGACAGGCTGGCTATCCACCTTAGCACCATTACGACCTTTGACACGAAGAAACCACTTCTCGTCTTTTGAATCGAAAGAGATGGTGGCATGCTCGCGCGATACCATCTTGCTGGGGCCAAGATCGATGTGAATATGGGAATCGTCCTCCTCTGAACCGCCAGGCTGCGAGTTGTGTGAGGTTTCGGGAGCTCGGCCTATATTGACATTGAGCTTGGTGATGTAGAATGTCCAATCTTGAGCAGCAACTTTTGCGTATGCCTTGACGCCATCGCCTTTGGCCTCGTGGATGACATTTGCATGGTCTTTGCTGGCTTGCACCTCCTGACTGCGAAGGTGCTGCGTGATTTGCGATACCAGTTGATCGTCGTTGGGCGCGGGGGTTTCTTCGTCTTCTAGAACCTGAAGGAACAGGAACAGTCAAAGTCAGCAGATGCGGACGTAGGCGCGAGCGGAACAGTGGCAGTGTATGCAACGCACCTTCTTGCGACGTTTTGCTGGACGACTGGGCGAGGACTCTTCGATTTCGACTGGCGAAGTAACTGTGGTCGCAGTCGCGGCTTTACGCGGTTCGCGACGAGCCCTAGAGGCTCTCTTTGCCGATGGTGGCATGGTGCGCAGAGTCAGAGCTTGCAGATTAGATAGCGTATGTCGACAAACAGATGTGTAACGGCGAGACTTTAAAAGAACAAAACAAGACAGATAAGTTTTTGGAAGCGTGCGTGGAAATTTGACCGTCAGCAATATTGTTAGTCTCCCTGGCGATGAACGTTTTTTGTGCCCTTGAGGTTGAAGTGAAATACAGTAAAGTCGTGTCGTCAATCAACGTATTGGATCGTCTAACTGACTAGACTAGGTACCTAAGGTAAGGCACTGTAGCAAATAAATGCCCTTTAAAGTTGTTACCGCGTTCGCGTTGAATTTTAGTGTCATCGAGTGGCAGGGCCATGGCAGGACCGTGGGCTGGGATGTGGGTACACATGTACCGATTTGTGCATATTCGGAACCCCGTTGAGTGAATTTGAGACACCTCGATCAGTAACATACCTGACAAGGGCCAGGCTGTGGCTGTATATGTCCAGTAAGTTGCCTGTAAGGGGGTCCCACTAGCGCAGACGTACCTGTTCGTGTGAGTGTCCCAAACGTCATTGGAGAGGAAGGCAGGGCAAGACGAGGCAGGGCGAGGAAGTACTTAGTATGTACTAACCTCCTAAGGTAGAGATGGTTGGATATGAGATCAATGATAGAATGATGAATGCTTGACTATTGAATTTTGTTGTAAATTAGGTATCCTAGGGTTTAACTTTGAGGTTCAAATTCAAACTCTATCTAATAGGTAGCTTGGGTACAGAGTAGATTACTCGCATATCCAAATAGGTTTCCTACAACTCTATTCATTGGTAGTTGGCCTTCTAAGTAAGTACAGACAGGTACAATAGAGCAAGCCCGTGGAGTAAGTAGTGTCTACCTAGAGGAATTTCATGTCGGTGCAGGTTTTGTAGATAGTAGTGGGTTCCAGTGGAGGAGGACTCATGGACTGCGCATGCAGCTTGTCCCTGATAATTCAATATTTTGGCTCCCCATACTTTCCATTGCGTGATGTGTACCTAGGTAAGTACCCAGGTAGGTATGTACATGCACATGCACATGCACATGTGTAACCTTGAATAACCCCAGCCTCGAGATTTGAAGGCTGTTTGTTTATTGAGCTGTTGACTCTGATTGTGTTCAGCGCCAGCTAAGGGATACAAAACAATGAATCAACCCCCGTTCGAAGCAGCAGCGGATAGGTACTGCAATAGGGTCCAACCAACCAATTGTTGACATTGTAGTATATCTAATCGTTAGGTATTGACTTGTTTGAATAAATATTTACGGCGTGCAGGCGGATACAGAGTCAATACCTACAGGTACAAGCCACCTACACAGACACGCCCGCCCATTTGCCCACTAACCTTGACCCAATCCATGTCCTGCAGTTTGTTGGCGGGACCGGGCATCCATCGCGTTTGTGCAGCCTCGTGGTGCCTTGTTAGTAGGTAGTACCTACTATAGTCAGCCAAAAACACTCTTTCATTACCCAAAAAAAAACCTGAACAAAAAAAGACTACCTTCTTTCATCACACAGCGAAAACTCACGGTATTACTTTCGATCTTATTCTTTACCCTTAAGAACCGATCATCGCCATTATTCTTCATACCGAAACGAAATCGCCCTCTCAGACCCAGCCTCTCCCTTGCGCTACCCTTGGAGAGGCTTGACAGCTGCTGCAACAATACAACCGGTCCTTCAAGTAAACCGAGCCCGGCTATATTCCACCTAACTGGCCTCCGTTGTTTCAATCCACGCTCGATCACTCGCGCCTGGCTTGGGCCCAGGTTTCCCTCCAACCATTGTCGCTCCTTAGCCGTTTTCTCATTCCGATTCTCAATTACATATCATCGATCAAAGTGCTTGCTGCAGTAGAGCTATGTCATCTGAACAGGCTTTCGGCGTTACGCCTCCCATTTCCGTTCAGCTTCCAACTGAGGCAGAGCTGCGTCAGTCTGACGCTCTTTTGGAAGAGCTTAAACGTCAAAAGACATTTGAGAGCCCAGCAGAAACAGCTAAAAGGTAGGTGAATGTATTTCGCGCGCGTCGCAATCACCAACTAATCTATCCGCTGCAGAGAAGAAGTCCTAGCCTCGATTCAAATCATTTGCGATGCGTTCGTCCGCCGAGTCGCCGAAGAGAAGGAACCCAAGAACGAAGTTCTCATCCGAAATGCGAGAGGCAAAGTCTTCACATACGGCAGTTACCGACTTGGTGTTTATGGTCCTGGCTCGGATATCGATACTCTCATCGTCGCACCCAGATACGTAACTCGGGAGGACTATTTCAAATATTTTCCTGATTTGCTAGTCTCGATGGCTCCCAAGGACGCCATCACGGATATGGCTGTTGTAACTGATGCTTTTGTGCCCATCATCAAGTTTGAGTACTTCGGCATCAGTATCGACTTGATTTTCTCCAGGATCATTCAGAAACAATTGGCACCAGACTTCAAAGATCTCAAGGACTCTGGCTTGTTGCGCGGACTAGACGAAGCAGAGCTGCGATCTCTCAACGGCACACGAGTAACGGACGAGATTCTCACCCTGGTACCGGAGCAAAGCACTTTCAAAAACGCTTTACGGGCGATCAAACTATGGGCGCAGCGTCGCGCCGTTTATGCCAATATCATGGGCTTTCCTGGTGGTGTAGCCTGGGCCATGCTTGTCGCACGCGTTTGCCAACTTTATCCCAAGGCTACACCTGCAGTTATTGTCAACAAGTTTTTTCTGGTTATTAGCCAGTGGCGCTGGCCACAACCTGTTCTTCTCAAGCCAATCGAGGGCGGTCCTCTGCCCGTTCGTGTTTGGAATCCCAAGGTATGTGTGATTCCACTACCACCTGGGGAACAACCTGCTAATCTTGATTTCTTCAGTTATACAAGGGTGATACGTTTCATCTGATGCCCGTCATCACTCCTGCCTATCCTTCAATGTGTGCCACCTTCAACATCACCCGTTCGTCGATGACAATCATCAATCGAGAACTTAAACGAGCTCTCCAGATCTCCGAGAGCATCATGGTCGGCACGCGCCCTTGGAGCGATCTCTTCGCCAAGCATTCGTTCTTCACAGCTGGTTACAAATATTACATCTCCGTGATCTCGGCTGCCAAAACAAAAGAGTCTCACATAATCTGGTCCGGCTATGTCGAATCCAAAGTCCGAATGTTGGTACAGAAGCTCGAGCAGCATCAGTCTATTGCTCTGGCCCATCCTTTTAACAAGGGTTACGAACGACACCACCGATGTCAGAACGAGAAGGAAATCGAATCTGTGCAGGAAGGCAGCCTTGACTTCTTGTGTAAGGAAGATACCACGGAACCTACCACTATCAAGATCGAGCCTGCGGTATCCGAATTGCCGATCAAGACTGAGAATGGTGAGGACGATAAGTCCACTAAGGCTGAGAATGGTGAGAATGGATTGACTGCCAAATCTGAAACTACAGAAGATAATGGTCCCATCACCGCTGAGCATGTCAAATCTGAGACACCCAACGATACTAAACCTTCGGAAACACCTGCGGTAAGCGGTGCGACTGATGTTTATACGACCACTCATTACATTGGTCTGGAACTCGCCGCTGGTATGTACTGCGCCCGGTACTCTCCTAGGAGCTCTGCAACAATTATTCGACGTTATCTAACACTGATTCTGCAGGCGCCAAATCACTTGATCTGTCTTATCAGGTCGAAGAATTCAAGGAACTCTGTACCTCTTGGCAAAAGTACAAGGATGATTTGAAGGATGTTGTGTCTATCGGTATCCAACACGTCCGAAAGTGAGTTCTGCACAGATATTCCACTTACAGCACACCATGGCTTGCTGACCTTCGAAAAGCTTCAACCTACCAGACGACGTATTCGAGAACGGCGAGAAAAAGCCCCAGAAGAAGTCTGCAGCTAAGGGCGCAGCAAACAACAAGAAACGCGGTCCCCCTGAGGTATTTATGCATCACCACGCGAACTCCCATTGCTGGCGACGTTGCCCTGCTCCAAATAGCACCTCCGGCTCGATGCAACGTACTAATGTCATTCTTAGGAAACACCGCCCCCTGCAAAGAGACAGCAATCTTCGATTGCGGCCGCGGGCTGAGCATCTTGGTACACCTCGGATATGTCAAGGGATGACCGACTTGAAAGACTCGTGCATTTGTACCTGGATGTGCAAAATGTACAACATATAAAGAACCGGCAAGTCCATAAGCGGCTTCACGACTGGTCTTTGGCCAACTATCACACTAACTTAAAGACATAAAAAAGTGCCTCTTCATCTGGACTGAACTGTATCAACTTGGTAAGTTGGCAGTCGCATCCTGATCTACCAAAGCATTGCTGGTGGCATTGCAGCAAATGGAAGATTGAATAATCTATATTAATATTAGCAGCGGCGCCCGTAACATGCGGAAAGGCAGCTGGCGAAAGCGACATGCATGTTGTTCTCTGCAACATGAGTAAGGTCAGGAGCTGCCTCGATACCATGCTCTTGAAGCTGTAATCCTGCATCGATTTCACATTTCATCTGTACTTAGGAACATGCCCTTACTAGATCAATACAAAGTTTGGGGGGCACAACGAGCCCCTGAATTTCGCTCCAAGTCTTGTCCATTTCTCATCTCAATTCAGTGACCAGCCATCGCGGCTTTTGTGGATGTGTCATTCTTGTTAGCTGTCCCAAATTCTATGTCTGGCGATTCACTTGCGATCTTGGTAAAGAGAGAAGTGACCTTAACAGTAGTACCCCAGGAGTGCAGCAGTAATTCCAACCTTCTATAGATCATCGTCATCCTCGTCACTGCCACTAAACCAGCCCTCCTGATAGGCATCCGCCAGATCTGCCAAACCATTACCAAGGTCTTCCCTCTCGCTGACCGGCACGAGACGGGCAGATTCTGTCCGTAAAGTTCCGATACGCTGCACTATGGAGCTGTTGGTCGAAAGCGTAGTCTGTAGACTGGCATCGGAATTGCCTGCCAGCTGGGGGTAAATCTGAGGGTAGGCGTCCAGCAAAGGGAATCTCAGAGCTGAGTCGTACCTGTTTCACTGTCAGCATCCATTCGTCAATCAAACACAAGTAAACAAAATCAACCTACTTTCGTACGACCGAGTTCCCTATCATGGGACGTTCCCCAGGAGCTAGATGTCGAGTAGCATCTTCATCATCGTGCCCCAGAGGGTCAAGATCTCGATAAGACAATATTTCACCAAAAACATGCTTATGAGTATCGAGCCTAGCGACGTGTTGTCTGCTCCAAGCTCTTCCTATTTGAAAGAAATCAACGTTGATGCGGCTATCCTCGGGCGAATCTTTAGCGGGTGCTAGAGACATGCGCATGCTCGCCAGGGGCTGATTGCCGTTTACGTTCAGGCTTTCGGCCAGCACATCCAGTGAGCCTGCCTGTTCCGAAGATCCCTGTGTGAGTCGTGAAGGTAGAGTTGCTGTCTCTATCGCAGCCGCCATAAGAGCAGATGTGTGCCAGGGCGAGCGACGGTCCATGGATACTGAAGCTGACATGTCCTCTTCAGGCAGTGCCAGAGGAACGAATGTAGAAGATTGCGTACAGAGCTGTCCGATACTGTGGGCGGTATTTGCAAGGCGAAGCTGGCGCTTAGCTCGAGATATATCGAGTAAGGGACTTTGCAGGCCCCATGTCCAGATGGTAGTCTTTGGAAACTCATCCCTCAACGACTCGAGGTACGAAGATGTGAAACCGCCCCAGGCATCATCAATGGTAGTCAATACTTGAATCCCCTGCATTCGATCACACTCTTCTGCAAAGGGTCTGAAGTCACGGTCCACAAGGTCATGTTCCTTGTCGAGCATGGAGAAGAGCTCGGTTCCCATGGAGAATCGCTCAAAGGGCATGGTGGTAGAGTTGAGCTCGAAATCGTACAGCTGATTCAACGACTTTGGATGGAAATAAACTCGAGAGAAATCAGACCAGTATCTCACGTTTGAAGTTGTCAGTTGTGCAGGTTCACTGCCTGCATCCAGACTCTGCTGGTATGCGCTGGGGTTGATAGGCGTCTGCTTGTGCACAACCGATTGACCTGACCTGGAGAGGAGTCAGCAACGTATCGGAGGACTTCATGCTTGTCCGCAACTCGGATACTTACCATAATGCCTCTGGGGCCGACTCTGATTCGGCCTCATAGAGTGCGTTGATCTTGCGCAACGAGCCAAAGCCGCCTTTGAGGTCGTATATGACAGTTCGTGGGAGAAAGGTCTCTGAGCCATCGGCGCCTAAACCAGCGCGCCAGTGAACGTTGTGGTCGATGGGAGATTTTTCATCACTGGAGTATGTAAAGTAAGATTCCTTTGATCTAGTTAGTTGCTGCAGTTGGAGCTTTGGCGTCGGATATCAATTAGAAGATACCTGAGTATTCCAAAAGTGAGTAGCTGTATAATTGCTGAGCTGACCCAGCTGCAGGGTGATGATTTCTCGCATTGGATATTCCGTTTACAAGTCAAAACTCTCGAAGAACAACTGAGCGAACAGACGTATCAAATGACGGCCAGAATTTTTAGATCCTGGGTATATGAACAATCTTGGTTCATACTACAAATACCACTGTTAGATATGGAACTAGTCCAGTACACACAATTAATTACCCTAGACAATGACGACCCGCGGCAGTTCTGCATCATACCCTAAAAAAAGCTTATATAATCATTTGACATATTAACACGATCCTGGTCTGGCTTTCGTTGTAATAAAATGCTATTAAAAGTCTCCATTATACTATGTAACCAGTTAGTGAGTGATTCAATATGGAGGAGAATCATGCGAGTTCCTAGGTATTCTGCTGTAACTTAGGTTTTATTTGGCCGGCCACTGTCGGCAGCGAGGTAGATAGCGGGAGTGCATTATGTCATTGGCACGGTGGCACTTACATGCAAGCATCCATATATCCATCCCTTCGCTAGCATCACGAGGTGTCCGCAGCTCAAAACTTACGGACCCAAAAGAATCCTTTACAACCTCGCTCTCGATATAAGGAACATACATGCATACAATATTTCAAAAAAGGAACTCAATCTCATAAAATGTCTCAAAACACTATTGGTGCCACTGCTACTAGCGATGCAAACACAAACACTGGCTTCTGGAAGGAACTCGACTCATGGAAGACACCCGTCGCCAAAGAAGTTGGTCCTACAGTAGAAGTCGGATCTAAAGCGCCATGGTCTCAACATCTCCGTTTACCAGATGGAAAGCCTACATTAGTAGTGTTCCTCCGTCACTGTGGATGCCCTTGTAACTAATCCGACCTATCCATTTTTGCCAGGGTCTTGCTGCTAACATTCTTCTCAAGTTGCTGAGAAAACCTTCAGATCCCTTACCGACCTCTCGGACAAGGTCCCAAATGTTCACTGTATTGCTGTCTCCCACTCATCGGAGGAAGCCACAGACAAATGGCTGCCTCAAGTCGGTGGCACTTGGAACGTTGACATGGTAATCGATGAGCAGCGAGATCTTTATGCCAAATGGGGCCTAGGTATCTCATCGACATGGCATGCTATGAACCCATTCACAATGTGGAATGTCTTCAGCCTCGGCAAGAACGAGGGCATATGGAACCGACCGACAGAGAGTGGTTCGCGATGGCAGACAAGCGGGGCTTTTGCTGTCGACCGTGATGGAACTGTTCGTTGGGTGCAGGTGGCGAGAACAGCAGACGACATGCCTGATCTCAAGGCGGCCATGACCTCACTTGGATTCCCACCTCCAGAGGACAAGCGCCGTTCTAAGCACGGTTTTTAAGACATCATCGTCATGTTAATCAGGCACGGATGTATACAAGCTCCAGACGTAGTGACCCAAACTCTCATATTGTTTCACATCTTTTCCAGATAAAGTGCCATGACTGACTGACTGACTGACTGACTGACTGACTGACTGACTGACTGACTGACTGACTGACTGACTGACTGTCCAGTCCAATTCATCAATGGCATTGACCGTCGCCTTTTGTACTGCATCCTGGGTTATGATAGTATCATAGCCAGCCATGTTCACGAAACATATGATTGTGATATTCATAGGGTATCTTGTAACTGTACATCGTCCAGACACTACCAGCCGTGTCCTTGCTGAGCCTTCTAGATAGATTGTTGTGTAGTTGTGAATTGTACACAGCCAGCGCGCCCATCTTTTGAGGAACTCTAACCAAAAGGACATCCCTCATTCTCTAGAAGGACAGAACCATGCTCAACCGACCAACTTCAAAGCCGCCTCTCCTCGATTCCACGACAGAGCACATTCCGTCAGACAACCCGGTGTGCACAATTTTAGAGGCCACCAACCCTACTAAACCAACACTGCTGACCATCTCTAAAGCAAGCATGCCTTTTTGTTTAAGAGTTCCTCCTATATCCAGTAGACCCAAGGGATCCTGATGGGTAGGCGTTGGTTCCTTTCGTTTCTTGGAACGAGTCTTTTTGTGAGTTTTGGGAATATGAACGAGGCTTGACTCTCGCGCAGCAGCACTCGAGATAGCCCTCTCTTCCATCAGGTGGTAGAGCCTCTCTGACTGGAGACTCTGGCGTAGGTTATTTGCCCAGTTATAAAGTTCCAATCGGTCCCAACTTGGGGTTCGTCTGAATGATCTTAATCTCAGCGCCCTTTCGGGAATAAATCGCGATACCACGGTCCCGCTAGATAGGGCGTTTTGCAGCAAGTTATCACCATGGTCGCGACGCCACTTGATACATTTAACAGCTGCGGAATGGCGTAGTCGAGCGCTGCCATCCAAGGAGAAAATGTGATCAACCAATCGGTTCAAATCGGTCGGAACAAGCGGTGCGATGTAATCGGAGTTCATGAGAACACTTGCATCCATAGTGTCATGGTCTGGTCGGGATTCTGTAGAAACGGCATACACGCACTCTGTCTCTTTTGAGGCCCCAGGTCCTTCGAAGGAGAAAAAGCCGACTTCCTTGTTGATTAGATACTTCACAACTTGTTGTTTGATATGCACAATCCTTTCCGGATCGAGCTCATCAGCCCGGGCAAGAATAGGGATAACATTCGTCATGCGTTGAGCACGTTTGATATACTCTGCATCCTCTTGTCCAAGTCCTGAACACGTTAGTGTGTGCCATCTGATCATGACGAATGAACTCACCACTGTGAGGGATGAGGTAGAGCAAAGTGTCCACAACTGGCTCGCCGCCAGAGTTTATCAGAGTAAAGAGATCTGAGTCAGCCATGGGTTTACTCATGAGGGATGTCAAATGCGACTCGACGTAATGAAGATCGCGCCAGGGTCCCTGCGATATTGTTAGCATGCGACGGTGGCAGTTTGTTGTGACGCTACGCACAGAAGTGCCATGTTGGTGACCTGGGCTTTCGACGAAACATACGTTTCTATCTAGGACATCACCAGTTGCCGAAAGTCGTTTCCGTGTTGTGACAGTGAGTTCTGAATCAGATCGCCACCATGGCTGCGGGCGAGAACTGGCGTATGTCTCGGTAGCATGGACTGCGTTATGATTCTCTATTGGGTCCATATGTACGATATGCTCGCAACGTTCTGCTAACGTTTTGATAAGTGAAGTTTTGCCAATACCTGCGTGCAATTAGGATTTTTGTTGTTTCGTCTATTTTGCCAATTATCACTTACCACTTTGCCCAGCTACCATGATTTTCAGTTTGCCCAGGGATTTGCCCACCTCGGAAAAGGGACGGCGTCGAGGAACCGTCAAGCTGGGCATGATGAATTGAGGTATCGCATTTTGGTCGGCTTCGTCATTATATGCCAAGTCTGACACAGATAAAGATGCATGGCCATGACCTAAATCACTTTGAGCATCCACAGAGGGTCCTGCGAGGGAGAAACTTTGCGAAGACATGCTCATGACGGACCCGGAATGCGAGAGTCCGATCAAAGATGGAGTGCCTGGCTGAGATAGCAAATGAAAAGGTTCTTGTCCAACGGCCAGTTCCTCCGACTCGTCCGATTCCGAAGCAGGAGATGTAGGCTTGTTGGCGGTACGAGGAGGCGAACGTCGCTGACGCGGGGTTGATGGGCAGCGCCAGCTACGACTACACTTACGCCGGTCGCTTTGTTGGCGAAACCGCGGGCGGGAGCGATCCTGACGAGTGTCGAGGTCTGCCTCGGTGGTAATGAAGCACGTAGTAGGGACTGTTGTAGAACCGCGTACCAAACTATCTGGCCGGTCTGGAGCCCGGGTGTTAAGGGGATGGTTCGTATGCAAGACAGGTCTCATTGTTGTGTTTGGAAGGGCCTCAGCAGCGTGTTTATACGAAAAAGGATACAGAGGCGACTTGTGCTGTTAGGTGCATGTCACGGCGCCTTGTAGTGGAGGACGTGGGAGGTACGAGCAATCGAGAGTATAAGTCCAAGTAAGAGAGTGGAAGGACGAGACGACAAGCGAATTTTCGATGTCAACGTGATTGAGTAGCGTATCACATAAGCCGCGGTGTGTTTGTGCAAGCTGAACGAAGATAGATTTCAGCAGACAAAAGTAAGTAACGGATGTGATAAAAGGAAGAAAGACGAAGTAAGTGAGTACCTGCGAACCGTATGGAGGTATGTGTCTATGATACCTACCTAGTCCTCAACAACACGGGCTGGTCTATGGTTACTTGCCTCAGACAACCCCGGTACCTACCCCTTCTATTCATGGGTGAGGACATGGGGGACCTCCTCCCTGAACACTAGCACGACTTCCCTAGGTCTATAGCACCCTGAGCTCCAGGGCTCCTAATTTACAGCCCGGTATGTAGATACATACCTTATCTGGTAGGTGGGGGTGCCCGGAACCTCGTAGCTAGGTGCTTGTGCACCTGATATGACGACGCTAACTGCGACCCGTGACACGCTATAGCCAATTGACACCCGCTAGTTACCCTTTCACGTTGAGTATACTGTTATCGCTGGTCAGAAGCTGGTCCGTTTTTGTCGATCCCCTCCATACTTCTTAACACATTGTGACTGGACCGGACCATTGTAACCCCTCTATTGGGCGGTAACAAAGACCATAACCATACCTGTTACAACAAGAACCATTCCATTCATTTATCGGGTTTGGAACAATTACTCAACCCATCTCCGACGTTCAGCTGCGGTTTTATATACGCAAAAGGTCTGCGACGCCGAAAAGCGAGGGCATCCGGCGAGGGCGACATTTCAAGAACAGGGAGCAGTTTTATTTTTTTTCCTGACTCAGTCATCGCCAATACATCAACCATCGGAGAAACTCCCACTTGAATCTCTTTCTGCTATAACCTCGTCAGATTCAGATCCGAAACCAAACCTCTAAGTCTCCAGCTCTCTTTACTCGCCTCACATCCCGAACCAGTGACACGCCATCCTCATTCGATTATCCTACACCTGTCGTCCCAGTTCCGTGGACAGACATCTCTCTAACAAACGTCCACATACATACACTACATATACACCATGGACGGAAAGCGACACCCCAGCTCGTTCCAGCAGCTCGAGAAGCTGGGAGAGGGAACGTATGCCACCGTCTTCAAGGGCCGTAACAGGCAGACTGGAGAGCTTGTCGCGCTCAAGGAAATACATCTTGACTCTGAAGAAGGCACCCCGTCGACCGCTATCCGAGAAATTTCGTTGATGAAGGAACTCAAGCACGAGAATATTGTCGGCCTACATGATGTTATTCACACGGAGAATAAGCTCATGCTCGTCTTCGAATACATGGATGGCGATCTGAAGAGGTACATGGATACGCATGGCGAGCGCGGTGCTCTCAAGCCGACTACCATCAAGTCATTCATGTACCAGCTCCTCAAGGGCATCGACTTTTGCCACCAGAACCGTGTTCTTCACCGTGATCTCAAGCCTCAGAACCTGCTGATCAACAACAAGGGTATCCTGAAGCTTGGTGATTTTGGGCTCGCCCGTGCCTTTGGTATTCCTGTCAACACATTCTCAAACGAAGTCGTCACCCTCTGGTATCGCGCCCCTGACGTCCTGCTCGGCAGCCGCACGTACAACACCAGCATCGACATCTGGTCAGCGGGCTGCATCATGGCTGAGATGTTTACGGGTCGGCCATTGTTCCCTGGAACCACCAACGAAGACCAGATCGTTCGCATTTTCCGCATCATGGGAACACCAACGGAGCGTACCTGGCCCGGCATTACTCAGTTCCCTGAGTATAAGCCAACCTTCCATATGTATGCTACTCAGGACCTTCGAAATATCCTCCAGACGATCGATCCAACCGGCATAGACCTTTTGCAAAGGATGCTTCAGCTTCGACCCGAATTGAGAATCAGTGCCCACGACGCCCTTCAGCACGCCTGGTTCAACGACTTGCTGGTGCACCCTCAACAGCAGCTCCAGGCGCAGGCCCGTGCATACCCTCAAGCAGTTCCCAGCCAAGCCTTCGATACGTACTAAGTGCTCTACGATTGACATTGGCATACCCTAGCCCACCGTCAAAGGCATGTATGCCAAACCTCTTTGGATTGGAATGTTTGTTTTTGTAATACAGTATCTTTAACGAAGAAAAAAAACATGGGAATATCGTGTAGCATTTTGCAAGCACAATGGAGTTTGTGGTCAACATGAGCTAGACGGGGAGCAGAAGGATATCGGATTTTGGGGGCAGCGGCATATCTGCTGTCATGGATCTTGACATTTGTTGTTTTGAAGTCGGCAACAACTAATGCCATGGTAGTTTAAGGGGCTTGTTGAACGGCCCGCGTTCCCGAGCCTATCATTCTACATAAGCGAAATCCATGGTCTTTGCACTTTGGGCTTTATTTCTTAGGACCATGTCTATTTACAAGACTCCCGTCAACAGGACTCCTGAACTTCGTCTGAAGAGGGTCTCTGGCCCATGTCTCTGCCAAGGCCGGTGCTTCACTCTGTTCCGCTGGAAACCCCAAACCTTCTCTCAGCTTTTCGACTTCGTCCCTCACTCTCCTTGCCACTGATATTCTTAATTCAGTAGCTTCTGGGCTGTTTCGGAGCAATTCTGGGTCCCCTTTTGCGACAAGCTTGCGCCATGCAGCCCGCTGGTGGCCAAAGACTTGATCAACATCGGTTGGTTCGCCTATCACTACCCTCACTGTCTTTCCAACCCGCGGCGCCCATCTTGGCCATCCTCTGTCTTCGGCCATTATCTGTTGAGTACCATGGACGAACATGGGGATGAATTCAGGGGCAGGGTCAGACTCGAGAATCAGTCGCGAAACGCCCCATTTGAAGTAGCGCAATCCACTGTCCGGGCTTTGGTGACAACAAGCTTCAGGGAATACGTGGACCCAAGCGTTACGGTAATCTCGGTATGCAGATGGAGCCGGGATCTGATCGACGCCGTTTGTTGAGAAGAAGAGTGGTTGAGGTATGGGAGGAGGTTGTGTTGAAGGAGGGGTCGCAGATAGTGGAGAGTCAGAAGCTGCTGACCATGATGCTGGTGATGGACCAGAAAGCAACTTAATAGCCTGTGTCATAGTTGGCTGATACAAGCCGCCATATGGGGAGTACCACAATCTGTGTGTGGGAAGGACTTGTCCCAGACTGAAGAACGTGGACGTGAACCTATCGTTCGCGTTGTTAGTCAATACTCGACCTTAAACATGACGATCTTGCAACTTACTTGTTCTTGAAACAAATATCGTGAGCACCGAGGCCCCACCTCATATTGACTGCATCAAAGAAGTAACGTAGTGGTAGAATACCCCATATGAGAGGATCATCAAGTCTATTTAGGGATGACTGGTTAGCCACCAAGCTCATTATAATGGATAAAGGCCGTTTCGCTCTCACACTGCAACGTGATTACACACAGTGAGCAGCCCACGCTCGCGTCCCTCATTTCTTCGACGATCAAGAACACCTAATAGTCCGCCGAGTCCTGTGACTTCAAGATTGTTGAACCCATTCATAAACCCTCTTGAAAGTCCACCGACTGCGCCCATGACAGCCACCGAGGCTATGCGCCATGGCAGACTCGGCTGCGTAGGTGGCTCAGTATCCGACATAATTTATACTACTGATAATGTATGTCAGAGCATAGCAACGAAATATAGAAACTGTGAGCTATGGTGGAAGTATGACGAGAGCGACGAAGCAAAGTCCAAGTTTCAGAGCATTTCTTGGTCTCGGGGAGAAGCGGCTTTGAGAAGACCCACCTGCAACTGTTTCCTTGTAATCTACCTGCCTGTCGACAAGTTGCCTAGTACCTACCCTACAGAAGCACACATTTCCTTCCAGTACATCCAAACTCCCAAGTTTCTACATCCTGACGTCGTTTTAACCACTAGCATCATCGTATCCCAGTCAATGATCTGATCCGGGTAGACGCGTTAATTTTATCAGAATATCTTGTGACTATAGTCGCATAACTCGGAATACATCCTTACGAGTTCACTCTCCTAAGCCGCTCTGGACGTCACCGCAAAGCTTCTTGAGCTGCATATAAATCATGGTATCTGCACACAGTACGCCTTCAACGACACCGCCACAAGTCAATCAAACAATCATACTGACTTAAACCTAACAGGCAAACGCAATACCTCGCGTCCGGTTTTCACGTCTCACGAACGCGCTCTCGCAAAATCCCACTGGTCATCGTCATCCGCCCGTCTGCACCGCGACTCCTTCCTCCCATTCGGTTCTTGTGGCCTGTGTCTCAACATCGCGCGTGACCCTGTCTCATGCCGCCGAGGCGATATCTTCTGTCGCGAATGTGCACTTTCAAACATTCTCACCCAGAAAAAAGATATCAAGCGCGCCCAAAAGGCTCGCGCCATTGCAGAGGAAGAAGCCGCCAAGCTGAAGGCGCATGAGGATGAACAGGAGCAAGCACGTACGATTCAGGACTTTGAGCTAACGCAAGCTGGCCTGGACCGTAAGAAGAAGAAGGGCAATGCAACCGAGACGAATGACGAGAAGCCAAATACAAAAGTCAATGAGCCAAATGCTCTTGCTTTAGTGCCAGCAACGAAACGCAAGTTTGAACTTGATCAAGACGAATTGGATCGCATTGCGCAGGAGGACAAAGTGAAAGCAAGGAAATCATTGGAAGAAGAGAAGGTGAGACATTCAATCATGAAATCGTCCGTTTTCTGTGTTAACATTCTATTGTACAGGCTGCGAAACCGCATCTTCCATCTTTCTGGACTCCGTCATTGACACCGGATGCCCAATCAAGCAACCTCCCGCCAGTAACAAAGAAGGGCAAAACAGTTCCAACGTGCCCAGCTTCTTCAGCTGCGAACCCACACCCAATCACAATGCAAAACCTCATTACAATTAACTTCACCGAGGAGGAAACGCCCAAGGGCAAGCAAAGAGCTTGCCCTTCTTGCCTAAAGATGCTTACCAACGCCTCCAACCCCATGCTGGCCAAACAATGCGGCCATGTGCTGTGCCATAGCTGCGTCAAACAGTTCATGATCCCGCCTTCCAAGAAGGCATCCACTGAGGATGACCCACCCCTGACTTGTTACGTCTGCGACGTGCCTCTGACCTCGAAGTCACAGAAACAGGATACTGCCTCAGGCTCTTCGATACCGGGTCTTGTTGCTCTCCAATCCGAAGGCACTGGCTTCTCAGCCCATGGGGGCAACACTGTAGAACGATCAAGCGTAGCTTTTCAATGCTGAACTCTAGCAGACTGCGCATCTCGTTACTTCGTCCGCAATCTTCTTTGTCGTAGACGAGGCAATAATATCATAAACCACGCACGAACGACAAACCTGTGAATGACACCTTTGGTGAGCATTGTCAATCCGTGACTGAAAAAGCTTTTCAGCAGCTCTCCCCGAAGCCCAGCGTACAATGCTCTCGCGCCCTCGTTCTTGATAATGCGAACGATGACGCCATATATGGACTGATCGAGGAAGTCGATGATCCTTCTCAGCACATGCCTATGTTTCGCGCCTCCATCTTTTGGGCGTCTCGGCATTGGGTCTGCTGACTCACCCGAGCTGTTCGCCACCTGGAGGCGGGTTTTGCCTGTTTGAAAAGGGTATGTGATAGCAGTGGCACTGGCCTTGCTTGTAGCGGCAATCAAAAACGCGATCCATGCTACCGGTACGTCCTCTTCCTCAAACGCTGGTATGATGCGTGCTGCGAGCCGGCGATTGACAAAGAATGTGATACTGGGGTTGAGAGTAAGCATCAGGGTAGCTGAGTAACCGGACCAGAGGCCAATCAAGCCATTTTCCTTTTGGATTTCAGAAAGGATCTCAATAAATGATTGTTCGCTCCCCAACATCTGCTTCCTCGTCACCACGTTGGAAATGGGAGTGGTCAATGCTCGGGCACAACCACCCGCGACAGCCCCAACGAGAAGCTCCTCGACAACGGTGGATTTGCGATGCCGAGGACGCAAGTAGTTGTAGAAACCGAAGAACAGGAAACTGTCCACAACTGATTTGGCTACGTCTGTTCCTAGCCCGCTGTAAAGAGCCTTGAGTCCTCCTTCATTGGCAGGAATTCCGCGCAAGGCGGATACAACACCCTCGTAATCTTCCGCAGAACCGCCGGTTTTTCGTTGCGCCTTCAGTCGTGTGGTGACAAGGTCCAATGGATATAGAGATGCAGTGGATATGGCTGTGCCGACGGAGCCAGACACGGCGTGTCCTAGGGCACTGAGAGCCTGTTGAGATGACATTGTAATTCAGAGATTAAAACAGTTCGCTCAAGATCGCATAAAAATGTAATTGCTGTAACACCATGACATGCAAAAAGATGCATGACATGGGAGATGAGTTGTGAACAAGAAAAGGTGACGGCTTGAAGTTGAAGTTATGAGCGACACGCGCTACTAAATTCGCGACGTCATAACTCAACCTCGGCGCGGGCCCCACCAACCCCGTCGCATGTGACCCATGTCCCGAGGCATGCAGTATAACGAGCTGATGGCGAAAGTGTTTCGTTTCTATAGGTTGCTGTTTTCGATGCTCTGTTCCGCTGAGAGCATAGAATGGTTGCTCTTCCGCTCAGAATAAACCCCTTGTGACGGAGCATGCAAAAAGGATTTCGTCTTTTAACTTTGAGGCTCAGTTCTGCAGAGACCTCTATGCTCTGCTTGAAACCGAAGGCTGTCTCTGTGGTGTAAATGAAGCCGTCGTCCATCCTGTGTTGCCCGAAACTGTAACTCCAAGGTCTACTTCGCCTGGAGCATCTTCAGCAGCCGGTTGCAACCCATGATGACTTTCCGGTAGCTTCTGTGCCCCGAAGCCAGTGACAGAAAAGATATTTGTTCTCCCGCTATTAGTAGCCATCTGAAGTTGTTCATGTAGTCTTGCAAGCTGATATTGTCGTTTTATAGGGGCGAAAGTGGGCTGTGGTATTAAAGGTTGTGGACGCCATTGTGATAGCGCACTCATCACAGCGGCCGTTTCTTCGTCCGAATCGACAGGCCCGTTGTTCGCTTCGTCTTCATCCTCTATTGGTGCATTGGCGTCAAGTGCTGCCTCTGTGGGTGAAAGTGACTGTCAGTCGGGCATTATACCACAAGACGAAACAAGATGAAGACTTACTCTGCTGCTTTGCCTGGTTCTTCTTCTGATAAGCAGCAAGAAGCATATCGTACGGCAGAGATCTCCCAGCAACTGCGCGTTTGGCACCCATACTATGGCTCTTGCATGTCAGTGATCTTGCGCATGGCTGCCCGTTAGCAAGCAGAACACCGCATTGCCGTTCTACATCCACAGGTCCTGGTCATGTTAGAAAAGCTTTCTCGGCGTACAGATCGAGGTTATCTCACCCTTTGGTTTCGGGACTTTAGCCTTGGGCTCATCCTTCTTCTTCTTGTTCTTTGGCCCCTTGTCAGGGTCGCCATCGGCCTTCCGCTTTTTCCCTTTTCTGTCGTCTTCTGGCTTCTTCCCGGCAGCTTTTTTGGCGGTCTTGCTCCCGGTAGGCTTCTTCTCAGCCGAGATGCCGTCATCGTCGCTGTCGTCGTCGCCTCGTTCTATGCCATTTTCTTCGTCTTCTTTCCGTTGCTCTTCTTGTCTTGCCGCTTCCTTTGCCCTTTCTCTAGCCTCACGGGCTTCCTTTTTTCTTTGTGCCTTCTCTTTCTTCAACCGCAAACATTGTGCAATATGTGCTTTGGCAGCAGTCTTCAGTACGCTCTTCTTGCAATGCTTGCATTGTTGGAGATCAGGACTATCTTCGAGTGGTCGTCCGGTCGCAAACGTTTCGCGGGAAGTTTCGTCTAGTTCGTTTACCACAGGACCTGGCGAAGGTGCACCTACGGGTGAGGTGCCATTCTTCTTCTTGTCTTTGAATAATTAGTCATGTTGATATCGTGGTCAAGAAGTGATGTGGAGACGTACCGCCTTCTATAACACTGCCATCCCTCCAATTTCCAGGCTTGCTGTGTTTTGGCGCGGGCTTCTTCAGCTTTATTTTGCCATTCTTGCTCTTTGATGCGACTTTGATCGTGCCATCATCACCTACAGGGTACGGTTAGTCCCATTCAGTCGCGCGATCGTGGAGTCGCGTTTACCTTTTCGGGCGTCTGACCCCATGTGAGCAGGTTGCGCAGTTAAACCCGTGCGTGATTGCAGGTGAGGCGTGGTGTTTGTTCCGAGTATGCTTTCCGACTTGGAGCGATGATCTTGAATGGTTCGGTTGCGCGAGGGATGGTCGTCGTGACAAGGCTATATGTTGTGGTGGAGTTGAAAGTGTAGTGCCTTGCGATTACGGCTGCCAGTGATACGATACACACACATACACGTGCCTGAGTGGCTAAAAGTCGGGCCCACGCCTACTGTTTCTCCGGGGTGTCAGTTAGCACTCCACCAGTAATGTCTGGGGTAGCAAGTAGCCCATACATATGGAGTACTGTCGATTTGGAACTCTCACCAGCTATTTATTACTTGTTTTTCTTTCTTTTCCTTCTTTTCGAACAAGGAAGGAGGAATAGTATGCCATTGCCGCAATCCCTGTAGAGCTTATATTTTGATATGATGGGCATATGCTTTTTATTCAGAAAGATAAAAAGTTTTGCCGACTAACTATACTTTGATGTCGTTATCTTATTTTGCTTACTGATGGCTCTCAACGTTTTGGATTGTATTGGTGAGTAGATCTATTTACAGGATGCTTAAGCAATGCTACGCTGAAAGCGAAATAAGATATGAAGGTCATCTGCGCAACAGAATGTAAATAATGATCCTGGTTATATCTTCCAAGAAACTACCATGCATATATGATGTAGGAAGGGGGATCAGCATGGCACTCGTTAGGTATTAACAAAATTGCAACACCGAGTGCCTACCTAAGTACCTAGCTAGAAGTAAAGTTTAAGTCCTGTTGCATCTAGGCCACTGTAAACCAAACACTCCGATATAAGTCTTCACATCTCGCATTGGAAAATCAAGTTCAATAGCGATACCAATGCCTATGAAAATGCAGCCTTCCAAACAGCCGATTAACACCGAACATGATGCAGTTATACTGACTCTGAATATTTTCTGGCTTCTTCTATTGCCACGTTGTGTCTTTGTGAACATATCGCCGGACTTTACTTTCAGTTGCCTCCTCCTTTACCAGTAAGGAGTCTCGGTATGCTCTCATAGATTCCATCATAGATTTTGCATGTAGGATGCCCATGTCACTCCATATACATTCCATCACCGCCAAGGCCCAATCCCAGTATACGTCTGGCACACCAGGGGCACATGCAGCTACTTGAAGATGAAATAGAACAACAGGAAGTCCAGCTGAGCCGGAGCCTGCGCCCCCTATTCTCTCAACTGGCATGGCAGATTTGTCGGTAAGGAGAGGATGTCGCCAATGCGTCGGGGTGCTCACAAGCGTATCGCGGGCGAGCTCTCTTACAATCTCGTATCGCCGTCCATACTCAGCCAGTGACATCAAAGGCGCACTGGATTTGGGGTATTTTTTGATAAACTCAATGATGGTCTGATTCAGAAGAGTGCGTGCCCACCGGTAATGTCCCCACATGCGTGCAACAAACATATCATAATAGACATGATATACGCCTTCGAACACCACGGACGATGGCAGATGTTTGGCTTTCTCTGTGCGAAATCGCCATGTGGGCCCGAGCCCTTGTTCCCATTCTAGGAACGACGTATCGAGAGCGAACAACTGTTTCAGAGTGGCAGCCGTATGCATCTTACCATCAGAAAAAGTATTGGTTCTGATATATGTTGACACTTGAATAAATTGACCAACCAATGGACCGAGATCGGTAGCTGGATGATCAGCAGGTTCGAGGAGGGTTTTGGCAAACGAAACCCACTCGTACAGAGGGTCTGGTAATGGTGTTGCTGAGATGTAGGCGGCTATGAACTGTATGGGCTTGTAAGTCAACGTATAATTGCAAAGGGGACGCCACGGCATACAAGAGAGTAAGACATTTGTACCATGGCGCGAACACCAAGGAAGGCTGCTGCCGGCATAGGCAACCATCTTCGCAACAAAGCAACACCACCCATAACGTGCGCATGTACATGAGCAATGCCTTGATTGGCTCCCTTGACGAGCTGTAGACAGATGTTAGTATCCGGGTTGCCAGAATTGCATGCATCGAATGGGGGAAGTTGAAATCGTGCTGACCATCGGGGAATATTGAACAGCATCGGGGGTAAGGGCACACACCTCGAACATGGCAAGCATGACGACGGAGCGCATTGTAACCTCAAAGTCCGGCATGCTCGAGGTCTGTATGAGACGACCAGTTTGCCGTAGGGCCAGTCCGTATTTTTGACGGGCTGTTGTCATCATGCTGCTGTCACCCCTCAGATTTGAAAGGCTGGCGAGGCCGACGGCGGCCATTATATCCTGCACAGCAGGGTCCCACAGCCATTCGGTATTTGTCAAATCGCCAGGATGTCTCGGCTCATCGGGGTGACCAATGAGGTACCGGTTAACATAGAACTGAATACCCTGGTCCTCGATACTCGAATCGATAGGCGTCGGGAGTCGCGGTGGCTGGGCGAAGACAGGTAGCGCTGTATTGGTAGCCGATGCTTTGAATATGATAGAGGAAGAAGAGGATGGGGAAGAAGGGGTCGGGGGCAATGCTTGTTGGGTTGACGTGGAATCAGGAGATGTGGGCCAGCCGACTGTGACTGAGGAGGCTGAGTGAGGGTGTAACGATGCAGAAGAGGAAGATGAAGATGAATGCGTGGAAGCATTGGACGCATATGAAGAAGCGAGAGAGCTAGATGAAGTTTGTGTCGACAGTCCTCCAGAGGCGGAATCACCAACACCCCATTGTGCATGAGCCTTTTGTATCACTTTGCTACTCTCATCGCGAAACATGAGAGATAGTTGGTCACGATAACCCGGACACCTTTTCCCAACTCGGATGCATTGTGAACATTCTGGTTTTATCTTGTCACACTTGAAAGCCAATGCCGGTTAGTTATGAACGAACGACTTGGAGATGTGGTGGTGGGAATGTGAGATAAAGTGTCTGGATGCGGTTCACACTATCTTACCTTGATGCGTCGGACCCGACAGTTTTGACAGCCCTGTGAGGCTTTACCGCAGTAGACCATGGCCGTCGAGGAGTCTTTGGTCACAGCGGTGCCCTACTGAAACGTGAACTCCAGTAACTGTCAACAACTCCAGGGCAGTGTATCTGACAAGGTGAAGACGGTATCTGCGGAGCTGATGATGCTTTGGATTCCACAATCCCAACACCTGTGCAATGAACCCTAATGAGTGAGATAACAGTTGCAGGTTGTATAACAAGCAACAAAATGCTGTGGTGTTACCAGCCTATTGGTGGTGGCCCTGACGGGTGGGCTGGATCCGAGTCAGGTTAATAGGGGCAGCAGGAGAATGATAGAGAGTTCAGCTCAAAGGAGCATCGCCAAGTCGGATGTACAGATGTGTGGTGGATGAAGGATAATAAGTTGATAAGTGAGGTCATGCAGCAAGATCAGGAACCAAGTCCCATCAACAACAACGAGCAATACAAAATAAATCGCGTCTAGATCAGCCTCGCCTCGCCTCGTCTCACTCTGCCTTGTCTTTAATGCTTTGCGTCTGCCGTCTCAGCCACTCATTTAGACCTGAGCTCAACGAACTCACTTCACTCAAAGCCTTGAAACAGCTGTCGTGGCGTGTATGGCCTCGAAATGAAAAGAGCCCGGCAGCTTGGATTGAGCAAGTATCCGTGTATCACTCTGCCCTAAATGGCCGTTCAGCTGATGTTCGTTAAAATGGGTCACAACGGGCGACAGAGATGAGACAAGCCCGTTGTGTTTCCGATGCGTAGATGGGAAGGTAAGGTAAGGCAGAGGTAAGGGAAGGTGGTAGGGGTGGCCCACGGGCAGCCCAGGGAGTGGAAAGAGAAGGAAGGGGAGGAAGAACATGTGTGTTTGACGCAAAAGTCGCGGGGTAGGTACTACCTGCCTACCTAAGAGAATGGGATGAAGAATATTCACCAGAGGTACTGGTACTTACCTACCTTCCTACTCGGCAGATGTGAGGTTGCTCGAAATGCAACAGGACCGAGTCAAACAAGGTACGACCAGGGCCTGTCTGTCTGTATGTAGGTACAGTAATTGTCCATATGAATGGGCCGAAAAGGGATTGGCCAAATCAAAAACGGGTTCTCATCAACGTCCCACGTAGAGAGAAGGAGGCCAGGGCCAGGTAGAAACAGTTGTCCAGTATCCAGGTTTAAAGTTAGAGGTGTGATGGTATTTGCCGTCGGTCTTTTTCCCAAATGTCGAGGCGCGCTGCCCAGAGATTACCGACCTCCTACGCTGAAAGATTAAAGATTGAGCGGACAAGCAAGGGTAAGAGCCCAAAAAGTATGTTTGGTCGAGACGGAAACGGAAGTAGAAGCCGTAAATTGATAGCACATCCCATTACGCTACAGATACTCGAACAAAGACAGGTAGGTCCAGCCCAAGTAGTGGACCCAGTCCTGCAAAGGGTTAAGTCGCCTACAGTGTCTCCTTCCAAGTACCTAAATTAGACTGCTGCTCCACTGTTAGGAACCTTGTTCTGCTGTTCCAGTACCTGCCGATCTTACGCTGGTCTCCAAATCTTCTTGCTCTCATAAAATCCATGTGATTACAGTACATATTATAATCAAGAATTGGTAAAGCCAGTATGATATGTGTGGAGATTAATTAATCATATCCACGACCTTGTCGAAAACATGAGATTCCCATCGATCACATCTCATCTCAGGGGGGGATCTTCAGCTAGCATTGTGGTTCAATGCAACGGACGCACGTTCGCAACCCGCGGCACAGCTGGATTCCGCACAGATCTTGAAGAAGGCGGCATGGCTCCAAGGCAATGGATGCAGTCCGGTCCCATGCTCTTTACAGCCCGGTGGACTGGAGTCGCTGGATAGCAGTGTATATAGATGTATAAATACGTAATGTGTTGGTAGGTGTCATTCTGATTTATCCTATTAGTTATCACAATACCCTGATTCATAAGGGCAAATTTCAAAGAACAGTCTAGTTAAGTGGTTGGTGAAAGTTACGAACCTATCAAAGGATCATAGACAAAGCAAAGAAAAAGAGAAAAGAGAAAAGGGGGGCAGATAACGGTGTGAGGATGCTTACAAACTTCAAGACATGTCCATCGACCTGGTCCTGAATATTCTTCAGTGGGTATCCGTATAGTAGTGTATATAGTAGTAGTTTAGTAGTTGCTTACATGTTTATTAGTTGGTGGGTATCAGGCTTTTAGACTCTGAGCATTGGTTACTACTACCTACTAACCTACCTACGTAACAACCAATTCATCATCAGGGGTATAGTGTAATTTATTTGTTTACCTGGATTGATAGGGAGGTAGTCATTGAAACTGCTGCTGGCCTTTGACTTTATTGCAATACCTAAGTGCAGCAATAACAGGTAATTATCATTACCTATACACCATGTACCAGGTCGTGGCTACGTTGCAGGTAAAGTGGCAATTCACAACAAGCTAGACTGGTTACCTAAGTAGATGATCATCAGTAGGGCGTTACATATCAATGCATGCTCAATGCAAAACAGACAACAGGACTCCCTTCACAGATCTTTGTGTTTCAATTCGCTATCACCTCGTAATGTTCGATTGCCAATAGGGAGTTAGTTGTTATAGGCAAGTTTGCGTCTTCGAAGAAATACGTCCGGTAATTCCGTCTATGGTCTAAGTATAGCCGAGAGAATTGTATTCATGAATCATTTGTCAATATAAACTCGGGAGATATTGAATCATCAGTTACATGTACATTTTGAGAAAAAGCCGGCACTCGGCCGAATTACGGTTTGAGACAATGCAGCCCTGTATTTGTGGCCAAAAGCCTAAAGACGACTGTTTTCTTACTCCCGTCGTATCTCAGCGAGCTTCCTAATTTGTAAAGACGTGAACGAGGGCGACCAGACGGGCGGGTACCATACAGATCCATTTAGACATGGATCCGATCAGGAGTCTATAGTCTAGTCTAGTCTACACAATAACGGATACATAAATGTATAGATATTATGTACCAGTAGCTAGGTACCCAGGTAGTGATATGTACTCGTTTGCTATAATCTTTTTAAGCAGCCCCTCCAGGTCGAGTACGAGTATCTCCTCTGGATGGGAAAGTATCCTGAGTTTCGTGACATGTTGCTCAAACTTGTTTAGTAAGTCAGAATTTGGTCCGAAGAGTTTCCTGTTGTGAAGTCTAGAAATGACCGACTCCTTAATATGGAGACTACCTACCTAGGTATGTAGGTAATTAAAGACGCTGATTGCCAAGTCGGACTATAATCAACAAGCGTCGTTAAAAACATGTGCGTTTGCTTGGCATGTAAGTAGGTAAGTAGGGGTTACAATACATGTTCTATATTGCTTCATTTCACAACCCTTTACAATGCTTTTCGATCTATCATGGCTACCTACTGATAGGTAACTTGAGCTCTATAGAAGAAGCTTGTTCAACCTTCCCCGCTTTATTCCATTCCGCCCACGACTCGATGATCCTCTTGAAAAGGTAATGACGTAGCAGACAACACACCCATCTTACCTACCTACCTAACCTTACAGTACCTGGTAGGTATCTTAGCAAGGGCAGACAGTCTGCCTGGTCCAAGACAAAAGTCATGACTTGATAGCAAGAAAAGAAGAAGCTATAATACACATTCTTTTTCTTTAGATAACTACCTAAGCATCCAAGAAGTTTCTTCCTTTGTAGATTGCCATTACATTGCTGATTTCTTCTTCACCCTCCATATATAGGCATTTATATTTACACTTAATCCTCACAAACAGGTACAAAGAGTCGAGTTCGTCGTCCCTGGTCTACGGGAGGGGCTGCGTCACGTCATACCCTCTCTGATACCAAGCTTTACATCATCTATCCTACCCCACTCGTGCTTGAAATAAGCTGAGCTCATGTGGGAAGTTGACCGGGGATACGGTTCCCAGCCTCCAGCATGCTGTCTACTCGCTACTGTAGGCTACAGAGCACTCTAGTACAATACACTATACTACGACGGGGCTACTGTCATGCCCTGCCCTGCCCAGCCTGGTCCATTGATCGACCGCGGCGTCATAACTTGAAGCCGCCACATACGGAAGATGGTCAATTATCTGTGTCCCTGGATGGAGTGTATTCCAGGTTTGACCGAACTGGAGGACAGTATCCAACGTGTTACGCCGTGCTCTGTAGCACACTCAGCAGGTTACGCTCGGTGTGTACTGGGTACATAGAATGTGTCATTAATCTACAGCAAATGCTCGACGTAGGGTTTCTATTCATAGTACTCATGATGTATCTTGCACGGCCTCTTCAGCTACTGTACTCGTATCGAGGACATGCTTGTCTACCTGTTGGAGGTAGCTAACCTGGCACTCAAACAAACAACGACGTCAGAGCTCATCAAGCCCCTCTCCTCCCCGACACATTGTTGTCATTGCATTTGCCAGTTAGATTGTGCTTTATTTAAACTTCAGCTATTTCCATAACACCTCTGCCTCTCATCATTCACCATCTGTTTTTTTTTTTTTTTTTTCGTTATACCCCATCTGTACTCAAGATACCCTGCCAAACCTCAATCATACCTCAACTGCAAGATCAGTCCAACTCTACCTACTCAGTACTCGCATCACCCGAACAACTAAACCACAATGGAGACCATCAACAACCTCACTGCTACTGCCTCCAAAGCCATCTGGGGCGAGAACGAGACCAGCAACAAGGAACCTGTCTCTGGAGTCAAGGGTGACACTGCCCGCGGCGAGCCCTACGATGCCGGCAACCTGGGTGCGTCATGGATCCCTGTGTTACCATATGCGAATATTTTACTGACTATAGTGGTTGCAGAAACCCCACAGCAGGAGAAGGTAGCTGAGAACTTCAACTACGGACAACATGGCGAGGAGAAGACATCCCGACTCGGACGGGAAGACCCTGTCCCATCATCATCCACAACAACAACAACAACAACTGCTTCATCTGCAGTCCCGGCTCCCGTTGCCGCCCCCAACCACTCAAAGGATACCACTGCTGAGCAGAACGACACCCGCGCCCCAGAACAGGCCGACAAGGGTAAGAAAGATCTCAACGACGTAGACGACACCTCTGAAGGCACCGACGCCAAGATTGGCGAGGGACCTGGCCCCCGACCCATTGAAAAGCTCGCCAAGGAGTTCGGTGGTGATGCAGGCAATGCTCCCGTCGAAGGAGCCTCCGACAAGCAAACAGAAGTCGGCTCGGGCGCTGGCGAATCATCCACCAAGGAGAATCAGCCCCACGACCCCAAAGAGGACGAATATATCACTGCCTCTGGATTCGCTGCCGATGGCGGCGACTTCGACGCTACCAACCCAGGTGCTGGACGTGAAGCCGATCGTAAGTGAAATATCTCTGCATGTCCTACCCTTTGACCACTGCTAATAGGCACCAGGACTCATGGAGCAGAAGGGCGTTCACCTTGGCGAAAGTGGTAGCTCCGAGCCAACCTCCCATACTGAGTCACACTCCAGCAGTAAGCACCACGGTAGCTCTCACGAAGAGAAGAAGGACAAGCCTAGCCTCGGCGAGCGTATCAAGGCTAAGCTTCACAAGCACTAAATGGCTGGTTGCCAGATCAGTGCAAGCAAGGAGCATGCAGAGTTCAATGACGGAAAATGATATCCCAAACAGCTTACATGGTGGAATTTATACTTAGACGCTATTTGAATGCGTTCTTTCTTCTATTAGCTGCTCTACCTTTCTAAATAATTAGCGCTTTCTCGAATTTTCCTCACATCGGCCTGCCCACTTGATGTTGCTATGAGTAGGTAGTAAAGCCCAATTCGCCGTGTATTTCTGATCCAGCATGCTACTACATCCATGTAAGTAAGTGCTTACTGAGAGTGAGTTGTGAACCGCTCGGAGTAAAGGCAAATGAGATGTATGCGTACAGCTAGAAATGGGTACACTGCATGCTCGTCTGTCTCTTTGATCAACACCCCAAATCACCTAACCTCGGCATATACAAAGAACTGCTTCATGCGTCTGACAGCGTGATGGTTTGTATCGTAATAAGCTCAGAGCATTGTTATGTTGACCATCAATATTGACTCGCCGTGGTATATCTGCATTATCCACTTTATCTGAAATCCGACAGTTTCGAGAGTTGACCTTGCGCTCCCTTTGAAGCCTCTAATTTTACTATGCGCCCTGCACCTGAGTCTCCCAGGTATATTCAGTTCTTGTGCGACCAGCGTACACTTGCCCATGCCACCGTTCATGTCCGTCAAAAGTGTGAAAACGTCTCCCATGCAAAGTCCCCTTATGATATCTGGTACGCCAAACAAACCCGCCCAAAATGATCCCTAGCCCTCAGATAGTAGGGTTACTTATAAGCCCGGTTGGGGGCCCTCTTTTTTCTCTCTCTTTGAAATGCCTCGTCAAGTTAAAGACGTTCCCAATCACTGGCGCCCAGGTCAAGCATCTCCGCACTCTCAAAAACCCCATGTCACCAAATGCTACCACACCAACTCCTCCGGGCCGTCTCCCGATCCTGCGCTATGGTGTCGTGCCGCTTCGTGCCACTTCTAATGGTTGGTAGCGTAACATACGCCGCAAGTTGTGGCCACTCGGGACCACCATAATCTGTCAGAATGGCTGATGGCGTTGCAGTACTACCCATCCCGGTCCGTTCTCGAACCGCTTTCCAAAAGTAGATGCTTGGGACTCGCAGCCGTATAGATGTTTCGAACATTTGCAAGGCTTCATTGCTTAGAGGAACCCAGACTCGGCCAAAACCCTGTAATTAAGAAACATCAAGTAAGCATAGATCTTTCCATCTTTGGCCAAGAAAAAAAGGGAGAAAGAAAGCGAGCTGCAAATGAGAACTGGCAACCTTGATGCGACAACTATCGTAGAATAGCGACTCAAAAGAAAGAAGACACCGCCCCATACGATGCGGGTGTATTCCGCAATGCAACATACCTCACAATCTTTTCATCCTCGCGCTCACGAGGCTCGACTTGCAAGCTCTTGTCATACATCTCGTGTACATCACCAGCAGCCTGCATGTTATTCAAGATGTAGTCTTGCAGCTCCGGTACGGGCTGAAGTGAGTAACCCACGTTCTGATACTGCTGGATGTCTCGAATGACCTCAGCGGTCTTAGCACGTTTGGCAAAATTAATGAGGTTAGTTTTCTTAATGATTGAAGGAATACCATCTTCGATGAATGTTAAGTCGGTCAAGTAGACACCTTTACTGGTTGTGAGTATTACCATTCATAGCCTAATTTTCGGAAAAGGGGTACATACCGAAAAATGGAATACAAGGTGGGTTAGCGGCATGAAGAGCTTCACGGTACTCGCCAAAATTCTTGGTGCTCGCCATGACTCTCCGCATTGATTCTAATGTGGCATGTGTGCGCTGAGGCACTTGGTCCCATGTCCGCTTGAGACGGGCAATGGGCGCAGTGCCCAATGCGGATATGATCGATGTTAGTGTTGAGAAGTTATTCAGAACACGACAGCGCTGTGCTAGAGTTAGTAATCTTGTTTTGGAAAAATATTGAGGCTTCGATTGACTCACATCAGCAACGGAAACGAAGTGTTTGATCACCACAACTCGCTTCTTGACTTCCATTTGTGCCAAAATCATTTCGGCGACCCAGTTTGTCATTTGGTTCGAATGGAGGATAAGTGCTTTGACATTGGGGGCCAAGTCAGGCTCGCCCTCAGGGATCTTCTTCTGCCAGGTCTTGTTCAGACACTCTGTCGCCTTGACCTTGCCATACAATCGAGACTCGACAATCGTGAGCTGGCGCGCGAACTCAATTACGTCAATATCCAAGAATTTCAGCTTCTTCATGTTCTTGGGCATGATCGGGGTCGGGGTGTTCTGATTCACCGTTTGAATCATCCTGCGAGCGCCAGCCTCCTTACCGCTCAGCCTTTGGTCAAGGACTGCCATTAAAGGTGCTGAACCGGGCGTCTCTGTCGATTTGACCGTATCTTTCGCGAAGCTGTAGACATCTCGAACAAGCTGTTTTGACTCGTCGTTGTGATCCTCCATCCAGAAGTTATCAAACCAGTTCTTCAGGATGTTAACAACACGGAACCGAATAAGTTTCTGTTTTCGGTCCCTCCAAATCTCAAAATCGATCGGGTTGAGACCCTCTGGCGGTTGGATGTTGAATCGCTTGATAAGCATTTCGAAGAGTTCTCGGGCCGTTGTAAAAGATCGGTAAGTGAGGAGGAATGTGTTGTTGAAATTTGAATCAAGCTTGTCGTGGCGAGTTAGTTGCTCTACAAGGGCGAGCAAGGATCCTCCCTTAACAGTAGGTGGCGAGGTCTTGGTATCCCAAGATACCTCATGTTCGTAATCCAGGAGCAAAAATTCCGGCGTGTCTTCCGTCACTGGAACTTGCGGAGACGGGTCTTCACCAAAGATCTTCTTCACCTTGGAATAATCGCCTCTGCGCATATTGCCAGGCGCAGGCTCGCCTTCGGTGAACGATTGTGATGTGATAAGAGGCGGTCGTACTGGAGCGGTCCTCGATTCTGTACGCTGGTGTGGTCTATCGTATGGCATTGTTTCGCCTCTTTGCAGGGTGCTTCGAACGAAAGAGTTCTCCCGTGGCCGAGGCTCAATCTGATGTTGCTGCATGTTGATTTGAACTTGCTCGGATAACAGTTGAAGAGAGAAGCCGATGTGTGAGGAATTGGTTTCCAATGCCCGACCACATTGTCGTACATATTCCAGACGGTTCTCCAATGCCTCGCCACGGACTTCGGACCATTCATCGGCTAAAGGTCCAGCGACAGCCTGGCATCCAAGGATAAGATCGGATATGTTGTCGTAAAGACTCTGCTTGTTGGTACCGAGGTCAGATAACTGAGGTGTCTGGAAGCTGTTGCCCAAAGAAGACAGATCAATGGACTCAATCATGGCAATCCATTGTTTGAATGTATCAAGAACCCTCCCACCAGCAAAGCAAACGTTGTTACCAATGACTTCGTGTCTGTAAGGCGTGACAATTTTCTCCATCACAACTAGGCTCTTGTCGAGTTCCCTGATGCTGGATACGAGAATGCGCTTCTGCTCGTCTAATCGCTCGAGCATTTTGTTGTCCAAAATTGCGGTTGGTTCTACAACACCCTCCTCGTCTTCAAGGAAGTTGGCTGTGATTTCATCTCGGGGGCCTAGGCCGTTGTTTTGCCAACTGCCACCTGTAGTACTGCCAATAACAAAACCAGGGAACAATCGAGGAATCTCCTCGCCACGCTGTTGTCGAGCCACTTCCACATAGCTGTACACACCCATGAGCACACCATCAGCCTCTTGCAGACATTTTTGGATAGACTCGGCGTTGGGCCAATCCGCAGCCGCTATATGGGAGGAAATGACGAGTTTGGAAAACTTGGACATCATGTCTCGGAAATGGGGATACAGAGCTTTGTTTGTTGAGATGATAGATGGTTGGCCCGAATGGTTGTCAGTGGTCCCGGAGCCAGCGGCGAGCAGCAATCGCAAATGATCCGATATGTCTTCAGCTTTCGCTACATATTCTGAACGGTTGTTATTCATGATAGCTTCGCGATAGCGGTCAATAGCACGTCGCATGTTAGAGACAAGCAGGGTCCAGCTGAGAGAAGGCGTAGAGCCGTCATCGAAGAACGATCGAGGAACAGTGGCTGTAGTGGGGAGGTTGTAAGTGGTGCTGGTAAAAGAGGTTGCTGAGGCTATGTTAGGGACTTGTCCTGCAGAGAGAAGGCCATTTGACGAAGCGCCATTTCGAGTACGGCCAGCAGGCGATGCGCCGCTGATCGAATCCATAGATGTGGATGGGGACAGAGCACCAAAAGAAGAACGGTGTCGGTTCTGAAAAGTGTTAGCAATTTTAGTTCTACAGAAGTAGCTTTTGTTATCCTTTGATACCTTTAAACGACGTGAGGTCAGTCTCGACGAGTCGCCTTCAGCCTCGGAGGCAGATGTCAAAGACTCGTCGTCCTCGTCTTGGGTCAGACCACGAGCCATCATCTCGGGAGGTGGCCTAGTTTTGTCGGGGATATTAACATTCATTCGATCTCGTGGGCCAGTCTCGTTGGTAGATACAGGAGACTCCAAAGGCAGCTCCATGCTACGGTCTCCTGTCATCATATTGTAATAGAACAAGCGTCCATCGGGGGTTGCTTGCGGGATCCAGAAATCGGCTCTTGAACTATCACCCCCATCAGTTCCTTCGAGCGGTAGTGCGATGGGGCCATCTAATTCAGAGTCGTCGTCTTGATCATACTGATCGTCGTAAATCTCAGGGTCCTCGACATCATCCTCGACGACATCAAAGCCGCCATTGTGGGCACTGTCGGGTATATCGTCCGGGCTCGTTATAATCTGGCAGTAGTTGCTTGGAAACCAGCCTCGAACGCCGTTTATGACACCATCCCACCAGCCACTCTCGAGCTGGGTGATGACTTGAATAACATCTCCTTCGTGGAAACTGAGACTGGTGCGATCGTCGGCCTCGTAATCGTAGAGGGCGCGGACGTACATGGCGCCCATGGGGGCGGTACCGACGATGCCGTTCATGAGGCCCCAGGCGGGATCAGCCCGAGTAGTTGAGTATTGTTGTTCGGAAGCTTGAACGGGGGTAGAGGTGATGCGCACGGAAACGGACTTTGAGTCGCCGGAGGGGTCGTGGATAGTGCGCGAAGAGTGGATACTTGGCAGCACGGCGGCGGTCTGTATCTTGAGCATATTGCGGCTGCAAAGCTCACCTCAGGGCATGGTCAAAAACGGCGAACCCTATTGCTGATCAAGAGGATGCCGATTTTGAAGATTTCAGTTCGAGATATGGAAGAAACGGCACAGCAGCGGCATGCCACGAGAATTACAAGGAGTCGCGAGTCGCGGGAAGTTGCAGGTCGAGCTGTGGAAGACAGAACACGGAGTAGAGTAGAATAGAGAGGGTCAAGAATCCAGGGGGGGTTGCTTAGATGGGTGAGCGCGCTGGGACCAGGCTCGATGCGAGTGGACGGCGAGGGGCTGACAGGAGAAGGAGTGAGGGCAAGGAGGAAAGCGGCGACAGGCGGTTTGACTGAAACGATGCTAAGTCAGAATCAACACACATAGCAGAACAGAGAAGAGAAGAGCGAATGGCCAATTTGGGCAAATGATAAAGTGCTGCGTTTTGTGAAAAGACGGTATAGAAAGAAGACAGACAGCCAGAAAAAGAGGTCACAGCGGGTAACTAACTTGGTACTGTAGAGGTAACGTTTAAGTGGCAGGCGACCCTATCTACTACTAACATACAGCCCGGCGCAAATAGCTCTGTACCTTGGTATTAATGGATCGGTGTCCCATCGACACCCTCTATTGACAGCAAACAATTTCCAGGTAGTGGAGTTTTATTTGTTATTTGAATGTTCGGAAAGGAAAAAAAGAGACGGGGTATTTGGACAGTACTGCCTGATTGATTGATTGGTGTTGATGTGGGAGTAGTTGAACAGGCTAATAAGTTAGAGCCTGATGAGGGGTCCTATTGTGCTTCCTTCTCGTCTTTCCGCACTTACTAAATTAACATGCATCCAATCCATTCATTCATTTACCACGTACGCTCTGGGGACCTTGATCTACCTATCCGTATAGCAGGTCCATTATCACTCTGCTGTTCTGTAGCTGGTAAATCTTGTCCATTCATTCAACACATTTCAACATTAACTACTACCTATCTTCTGACCTGACAGGTACGCATCGTAAATTCGCTATTAGGCTTCTCCACTGTAAAAATCACGTCGTACTGAAACCGTCTATGTCCCATTCGTTAACCCTTTTAGGTAACTAGTTAGTTGGGTTTCCGATTCTGCTACATGCGAAAGGAGAAACGGGGCCGACACAACATAATAGCCGTGTCAATTCTGACAGAGGCTATCATCCTGCCTGTCCATCCTTACGTTGTAGTGAACAGATAGGTTGGTAGGTAACTGCCCGACTTAGGGTACAGTCCGCTCTAATATACACAGAACAGCTCGAAATCAATATTGCATTGCCTTCCATACTAGATAGGAGAGCGTAGTCCATACTCACTATCTATGTACAGTACTACCTGCCTCCTTCAACACTTGTTAATCGGCACTAGCTGGACAAGAGCAAGGCGGAGCACGATATTACTTCCATTGCTTATCACCTCTATACATCTGTCCCTTCTGTGACAATACCCTTCCAGCACATGAATCGCGACCTGCTTCAGTTCAAAAACATCGAACGTTCTCTGTCGAGTTCTGACCAGGATGCGTAGCAGAAGATTCAAGGGCATAACGGAGTACATCAGACTCAATTCTACTCGGCGCTCAAAATTTCACCCACACGGGACGAGGACGATCAATGAAACCTCATGAGCGGTCGGTTCTATTCTGGTCTATCCTGACTCCTCTAGACTAATGGTTTGAAATGGCGACGGCGGATTAACAGTACTGATGAGCAGGTAAATAGTATGTCATGCAGGCTGCAAGTGATGGGCGCACAAGCAAGAGCCTTTGTCCATTTACCTGCCTAGACTGCAAGTCACAGCGCTCCTTGTCTTGTACCAATTATCAACCACAAACGGAGGTTATTGCGATGAGACGGGTCATTCATTTCAACCATTCATTTGAAGAATCATGAAATGAGTCAGCAGAAGAACGATCAGGTTATGTTCCCTAGCTGGTGCCAGCAGGTTCTTTACGTACGTCCACTGGTCAACGACAGTCTATCTTCTGCTAAGCTTCAGGTAAGACGAGACGACAGCCCCTGGTCTAATCTCGTCCTCATCTCCCAGTTCTCTAGTTTATAGCCAGTCCGCGCGCCCACCGCCCACGACAACGAGATTGGTGCATAAGCACGACCACTATTACCTACTGAGCGCACTGAATGCTGCTCGTCAACAGGTTCAGTTCTTTCGTAAACAGAGATTTGAATTTAGTATTCTTAAAGATGTTGTGCATGTATAGCAAAGTTGGTGTTTTCAGGCATGTACATATACCTATAGGTTGCATTCCACTGGCCTCAAGTCGGTGAAAGGGAGTGAAGGCCACCACAGGAAATCCATCACAGGATGTCAAGACAGGAAGAGAGCCCGTCTAATACTCTCCCCTATAGTTACTCTGTACTGCAACAACAATAACAGAAAGGGCAGCAAACATACTCCACTTCCTATCGCCTTGACACCACGTGGAGCCTAACCCAAACCATGGCACACTCTACTCCGGGAGACTGCCGCGGACCCGCACTCCATTACTAGAGGTGAACATTTATCAAGGTAGTCAAGATGTACATCGATGTATCTATTTATACAGTGACCAAATTATGCATCTTGGTTTTGGAGAAAGAATTATGCACCATAATTTAAGGTTCCAGGTGTTGCACAAGTTACAGTCGCTGAATATCTGAGAGAAAGCTGCATAGGTACCGTTACAGGCACTGCTTGTTGCGTCCCGAGCCGTCCCGCATCAGTTGTTGGCTGGGCCAGACCGATTGACAAAAGACAAATCTTGTAAGTTCGACAGTCTAGACATTGGTCGGGACGATTCAGATTCAGCTCAATGTATGTGGAAACAAACGCTGAAGTGCAGCAAAACGGCAGCCCCTCTTCTGGAAGCAATGGACTCCCCTCCATCCTTTCCAGTAATTAACTTGAATTAATTAATGCTGGATCCCTTTCGGGCGCCAGTACCGTCCGACCGTTGCGGGGTACAACAGTGTTGCAGGACAAATAGGTTGCTGATCCGAGGGGGCCGGCAAGTTGAGAGGGGCTCCATTAGTTAGCGCATCTCTCAAGTTTCCAATCTTTCCATAGCGAGATGAATCCTTCTAGCTCACGACTCGTCTCCCTGAAGCTGGCAGTCACTTTCATTCCTCCGGCGACGAGCTTTGACGCATTGTGGCTACGAGAATGAATCATCCAGAGGCTTGCCCAGCTACAGAGTACTAAAAGGCGACACCAAGAACGAGCCTGATTTCTGGATCGCAGCTAGACCTGACTGAGTTTGTTGACTGAAATGCGATGCTTTTGCCCCCATTGTTAGTGATCGCTCCTTCTCCTGTCGATCTCGCGGGCCAGATTTACTCTTCATTTCATGACAGGCTCGATGACGAATTTATACATATAAAGTATGTACACGCTGCCATTTTGTGGAACATTCGCATCCTATCTCGAGCCTATCTCCTTGCATATTTTTGGTGATTTGGCACATAAAGTACCTCTATAGGTACCATTGTAATGTTGGTATCACTGCCCAGTGGCATCAGCATATAAGCGCATACCAGATTGATATACTAGCATCACGGCATGACCGACAATCATTCAAAGCCCACCGCGCTTTGGCATATCTGATGATATGAATGATAACCCATGGGGGTGCGCAGCTACCTACCCAGATAAAACAATTGTTTAGCACAAGACGTGGATATGCAACAGAATGGAGTTGCAAGGCCGAACCCTTTGGCGGTCTGGGTTTTACTCGAACAAGTGTTTCGTCGAAAATGATAAATGTCTGATGATATAAAAGGCCCATGAAATTAAACATCTAATCATTGTGAGATTAGACTGTCCCAGAGTTGTGATTCAAGCAGCAAGCCGTGTCGATGGTCCTCTGGGCACTATACGTAACGGTAGAGCGGGCGTGCAAACACGTACAGTGCATATGAGTGAGATCCATTCATCCTGATGCAGGGGTTTTTTGGACGCAAGGTGAACAGGAAGTCTCATCAGCTTCCCCGTGTAATAGTCCCTCTCCCACTAGGACTTTACACGCTTGACCAGGGGAGCCTCACATCAAGTGGGGCGCGGAATGCAAGGCGCGCCCGCGACGACGGTCATCCTAGGCCCTGTGCCGGTGCACTGGGAACGGGATCTCTCTTTGACAGGCCGCTGTACTATGACGCTACGCCCATCTGCGCTGGTGGGATGTATTAAAGTCAGCGATGGTACGCACTGAACAAGAGACATCTATATATGGCAATGCAATGCTCGCAGCTGGACAGGACGTGGTCGAGTCAGATGACAGAGGAAACGGTCAAAGACCTTGCTGTTCAGGAGTTGGTTGGTGATGATGGAGCTTTCAAGGCTTCCCCGCCTAATCGCTTGAATTCAGCCCCGGATGATTTCATGATCTCGCGATCACGCTCCCAAGATCCGACTGACTTGGGCTACTTTGCCCAAGACCTGGGTCGGCGGCTAGGAAAGCTGCTCGCCCGCCTTTGAGTCTTTCTAATTCCGTGTTGTCGTTGGCGGCCAGCAATAATGCGTGTCTCGTGCTTGTTTGCTTTTTCCTTGCTGTTTGGACGATACCGCTACCAGTGCGTTCTTGATTAGATAGCTCATCTACCCCTGCTCCTATTTTGGCTTCCATTTCCCGACCTCCGTCCCTTGTGGCCTGTTTTCTTTTGACATGCCCCCCCAGCTCTCATCGTTCCTGTGGATAATGGACCAGTGGACTAGTACTGCACTCGGACCGCCAGTCTTCGAGGCGGACAGGATGGATTACGGAGTGAGTGGATATGCATTCCCTGTACTTTCAGCAAGGTCTCTCGACACCGACATTGACTCCGACATTTCGTGCCCGTCACCGACTCTATCACCGTCAAATATACGATATGTCGCTCTTGACCGACGGTTTCGAAAACGGAATCATGTCTCTGGCTGTCTCTGCGTTGGGGGCATGCAAAAGAAGAACAATTGCTTCCTACTTGTCGTGGTGGGGTCTCCATCAAGTACCTGTCATCGGTACATGTGGAGGCGTCCCCTCAAGACTTACATAAATGACTGTAGCCGATAGAGCAAAAGGCCAAGGTTTGCACCGATGCAGGAACCTAAGAAAAAGACGGTACCAAGAGGCATGTTTATGCTTATGCTTATGCAAGTATCCTTTTGCCTCTGTCCTGTCGAAAAACAGTGTATGTAGACGATCTTATTTATGCCCGGTACGTGCTCCGTACCTCAGCTAAGATTGCTCCGTGCCAATTATTGTAACTCATTAGATTGCGTGCCGGCCGTCGTGTCTCAGCCAACATCCATCAGCCAGTGCGTGCTGCTTTTAATTGACGGACGGCGTTGGCTACTGTTACTGCTAGGTTCTCCTGACAGAATTTTCACTTTTGGGCTTGTTCGGCGCTCGTTCGCCTCGCTCAAAAGCTGAGGTGCTTGCTTCTTCCAGTGCTCATCCGTAAACGGTTAGGAGCACGACGGATGGCTTGAGGTGCCCCTCGTCGTCGCCCCTCCACCGAATTGGGCCCCGCTATTGTATCAGCAAGTGGATCGGGTAGGTGCTCACCTGGTCTACGGACATGCTCGATACGGACTGTTTAGAGGGGAGAGGCCTGGACTCACAGGGGTGTGACGGGGGCTCACCAGCCTAGCACTGCTGGCTGCGCACTGAAAGTCGTTGTTGCATATTCCGGGCCTGCATAGTTCGTTCTCTGTTCACTCAAATTAACAAGATGCCTACCTTCTAGCGAGCGTGTCCACGCCAGTAGTACATACCCGCCAAGGAAGGTCAATGTCCATACCATCTATGCAGCCGTGGACCTCGGGCTATGTCTTGTACAAGTTGTAGACTAGGTAGTCCATACTTTTGTGCTATGCTAGGTATGCTGTGTTGTATGTATGCTGCACCGCACTGCGCTGGCACAATTTGACCCGGCTGCTGGCCGTCTGGCCCAACCCAACCCAGCCTCACAGCCAGTGACTTCTCAGCCACCCCTCTCTATCCCTCGCTCCCTCGCTCCTTCCATCTCTCCCTCGCCTGTTCCCTCTTCTTGGTTTTCCATGGATGGTTCCCCTCCTTCC